>CAUYRH010080845.1:0-10884 GCA_963574655.1 Perodicticus potto
GAGATGTCTCTTCTATAACTATTTTTTTAAGTGTTCTGATCATAGAAGGATACTGGATATTGTCAAAAGCGTCTTCTGCATTGATTGAGGGAATCATATGGTCTTTGTTTTTTATTTTGTTTATGTGATGAATTATAATTATGGATTTATGTATACTGAACCAGGCTTGAGACACTAGGATAAAATCCACTTGGTCATGGTGTATAGTTTGTTTGATATGTTGCTAGATTCTGTTTGCTAGGACCTTATTGAATATTTTGCATCAATATTCATTAGAGATATTGGTCTATAATTTTCTTTTCTTGTTGGATCTTTTCCTGGTTTGAGGATCAAGGTGATGTTTGCTTCACAGAATGTGCTGGATAGTATTCCTTCTTTTCCTATATTTTGGAGAGTGTTAAGTAATATAGGTACTAGTTCCTCTTTGAAGTTTTGGTAAAATTCCAATGTGAAGCCATCTGGTTCTGGACTTTTCTTTATAGGGAGATTTTATATAGTTGATGCTATTTCAGACCTTGATATAGGCTTGTTCAACATTTCACTTCATTCTGGCTATGTCTTGAAAGGTGGCATGCTTCCAAGTATTGGTCTAGTTCCTTCAGATTTTCATATTTCTGAGAAAAGAGTTTCTTGTAATATTCAATAAGGATTTTTTGTATTTCTGAGGAGTCTGTAGTTATTTCGTCTTTGTCATTTCTGATTGATGAAATTAGATATTTTACACTTTTATTCCTGGTGAGGTTAGCTAAAGGTTTATCCATTTTATTGACCTTTTCAAAAAAACAACTTTTTGATTTATTGATCTGTTGTATAATCCTTTTGTTTTCAATTTCATTTAATTTTGGTTATTTCTTTTCTTCTGCTGGATTTGGAATTGAAATGTTCTTCCTTTCCAGTTGTTTGAGATGTCCCATTAAGTTGTCAACTTCCTCTCTCTCTGTTCTCTTGAGGAAGGCTTGCTGTGCTATAAATTTCCTTCTTAGAACTGCCTTTGCAGTATCCCGGAGGTTCTGGTAATTCATGTGTTCATTATCGTTTTGTTCCAAAAATGTGGTAATTTCCTTTTAATCTCATCTATGACCCAGGTATCATTCAGAAAAAGGTTATTTAGTTTCCATATTTTTGTATGAGTATGCAGATTTCTGTTATTACTGAGTTCAATTTTTATTCCATGATGTTCCAAGAAGATGCAAGGAATAATTTGTATTCTTTTAAATTTGCTGACGTGAGACATGTGACCTAAGATGTGATCAATTATGGAGAATATTCCATGGTCTGATGAGAATAATGTGTATTCAGTTTTGTGAGGATGGAATGTTCTGTTGGTGTCTGTTAACTCCAATTGTTGAATGGTTAAATTTAAGTCTAAAATTTCTTTGCTTAGTCTTATTTATTTATTTATTTATTTTTTATTAAATCATAGCAGTGTACATTAATGCAATCATGGGGTACAATGTCCTGGTTTTATATACAATTTGAAATATTTTCATCAAACTTGTTAACAAGTCATTTTTTTCTTGCAGTTTCTGGCTGGGGCTGGGTTTGAACCTGCCACCTCCAGCATATGGAGCTGGCACCCTACTCCTTTGTGCCACAGGTACCACCCTGGTTAACATACTCTTCAAGACATTTTCTTAGTTACTGTGTTAAGACATTTATGTTCTACATTTAGTAAATTTCACATGTACCCTTGTAATATGCACCATAGTTGTGGTTAGTTTCTTACTGGAAGATCTATCCAACACTGACAAAAGGGTGTTAAAATCTCTGACTATTATGGTGCTGAAGGAAATCAAGTTGCTCATGTCTGTTAAAGTCTCTCTTATAAATTGAGGTGCATTCTGGCTGGGGGAATAAATGTCAATAATTGAAATCTCTTAATTTTGGGTGTTACCCTTAACAAATACAAAGTGACCATCCTTATCTTTCCTTACTTTTGCTGGTTTAAAGCCTATTGTATCTGCGAATAAAATTGCAACACCTGCTTTTTTCTGATTTCCATTTGCCTGAATTATAGATGACCATCCCATTCACCCTAAATATATATTTATCTTTTAAGGTAAGATGAGATTCTTGTATGCAGCAGATATCTGGCCTGAGTTTTTGTAGCCAGTCAGCCAGGCTGTGCCTCTTCAGAGGACAATTTAAGCCATTGACATTAATTGAAAATATTGATAAGCCTGGTAGAGTTTTGGGTATTGAGTTTTTTGAAAGTCTAGTGGACATTTTTAATCCTTTTACTACTGTAGAAATTGGAATTTGATAAAAAGTTTCTGAGTGAGTTTACTTTGGTGGTAGAGGATTGTGCTGGTCATTATGGAGAATGGGTCTGGGAATATCCTGGAGAGCTGGTTTAGTTATGGCAAATTTCTTCAACATGTGAATGTCATTAAAGTATTTAATTTCTCCATCATAAATGAAACTCAGGTTAGTGGATACAGGATCCTGGGCTGAAAGTTATGTTATTTTAGGAGGTTATAGGTTGATGACCTAGATTGAAAATTTTCGGCAGAGACATCTGCAGTAATTCTAACATTCTTCCCCTTGTAGGTTATGGTTTTGTTATGTCTGGCTCCTTGCAGGACTTTCTCCTTCATTTTAACTTTCGTGAAGTTAATTATAATGTATCTGGGATATGTCTTTTTGGGGTTGAGTTGTGCTGTGGTTCCGAAACTATCTGCTATCTGAATTTCAGAATCTCTTGCCATGTTTGGGAAGTTCTCCATGATTATCTCTTGGAATAGAGCATCTGGGCCTTTCGAAGCAAACTTGTCACCTGCAGGAATGCCTTTTATGAGGCGAATATTACTTTCTTTTGAATTGTCCCAGAGCTCTCTGAGAGAATGATCCATTTTTGCTCTCCACTTTTCTTTCTCTTTGAGCATTTGGGAGCATTCATTAGGTTTGTCGTCAATAACAGAAATCCTTTCTTCTGTCTGCTCCAGTCTGTTACTGAGGGATTCTACTGCACTTGCCTCAATGTGACAAAATCTTTGGTAATTATGTCTTTGAATTCATTGAATTCTTGAGGTAACTTTTGAAATGCTTCTTGAATTTCTAATTCCAACTTTACCTCTATTCTGTTAATCTTATTTGCAATCCAAATTCTGAATTTGATTTCTGACATCTCAGCCATTTGTTTATGAATGGAATCTTCTGGTGTGTCTGCCTTGTCATTCCTTGGGGAAATTGATCTACTGTGATTATTCATTTTTCTGGAGTTTTTCCACTGATTCTGCCCCTGATTATTTTTCACTGTTTGGATAGATGAGCAGATAAGGTGAAATTTGACTGGGGGCTCCTAGAGTAGTGATTAACCAGCTCTTTTCACAAGAACTTGGACTGATTACTGTAGGTTGTCTCCTACAGCTTTGCAAAGGTTCCATACAATACTATGGCCTGAGACACTGGGGACCTGCTTGGTGTGGTGGGACTAAGTGTCTCTGTCGTGTTTTCAGCTGGTCTCTGTCCAATCCTAGTGAATCATTAACTCTGGGTTGAAGTCTCAGCTATTTGTTTCCTTGGGGTTGCAGCTCACCTCAGAAGGGGTGATATGCACTCTTCAATCTTCTCTCTTGGCTCAGCTCCAAACCATCAGCTTCCTTGCTAAACTTCTGTGCCTTAACTCTCCTTCTGGACAGGAGCCTCTGTGTAAAGCTGGCTTCAGTCGGCCATCTTGCCTCCTCCTCCCAGTTTTCTTTTTTTCAATTGTTCTGTTTTCTTGTTATCACTTTGTAAAACCGACTGTTCTGCTATTGCCTAGTAGATTTTTCAATCTATTTTGTAGAATGGAAGCTTCTCTGATTCATAATTTATGAATAAAAACCAAATAGATCCCGTAAATAAATTTGTTGTAATTCTGCATTTTGACAGTTGAAACAACTCAGTTTTGGAAGCATTAACTAAAAGCTGTTATTTTACTTTTTAAATTTCTTTCCAAAAGACCTGAAATATGAAGGAAAGATCTTGTATCCTCCTTAATTTGTTTAAAAAGAAAGAGGAAAGTATTGTCTGAGAGCACTAAGAAATGTACTTTCAGAGTTTGTGCCTGAAGGTATTAAAGATACAATTACTGTTGCGCTCAACCATCTTCAGTTTCTTTTGCTTTGCTAGTTTTATTGTACCACAAATAATCGCCACTTTTTAAATTTGCTTTCCAGCACCCAAGAACAAAATGCATATTAACAAATGATGAACAAAGAAATCTATGGTAGTGAGGTTAATTTTCATGTTAGTTATGTAAGATCTATTTCTTCATTGCTTCTCATAAAGGAGGAGGTTTCAAAAAAGCTCCAAAAGTGTTCACATGACTGATTTGTGGTGAGATGACTTTACTCTACTTCATTTTATAATCATAAGAATCATGAAAGTACATGTAGCTCGGGAATACATATAAGCACATCATCCAACATGATGAAGTCTGCTTGAGTAGATGGGAATTAAAAAACTTAATTTATTTTTTGTCATCATTTTCTCTCTTCTGAGAGATGAGTTAGATGAAAGCATTAAGTCAAATGCAAGGTTTTTACTTATGCAATTAAACATTTTGTAATGGTGTGATCTTCTTTAGTACATGTGGAAAGCACTAATAATAAAATTGCAATTTTCTTCTCTTCTCATAGCCAACCAACCCAATTTCTGAGCAATTCTCCTATCCATTTCATCTTTGAAATTATTTTGATTCTAAACAGCCTTCTCTTTTTTGTGTTTAAGTTCTATTTAAAAAATGTTATGAGGGTATATGAAATTAGACAATTAAGTTCATGAACTTTGAAGGTGCTTTTTCTAGATTGAGTTTGCAAACTTAATTGTCTGATCCCATGATATATATATACAGTAGAACCTCCATAGTTTATCACTTCCCTATATTGGCCCCCTCCTTAGGTTGACCTACTTTTCATAAACTGCACATGCACCACATATAGGAATCAGTACAGTAGGCCTAGTTCCTTATGTTGACCATCTCTCTATGCTGACCAGTTTGTTACAGTCCTTTGGGTGGTCAACTTATAGATATTTTACTATATGTGCATTTTATGGTACGAGCATGCAAGTTTTCCATGGCATCTTGGACAAATTTTTCAAATGTTCTGGAATTCCATAGTAAACTGATGTTGTTTCAGGTCCTCTCTCTTATGTTTCAAAGTGGTAATGAAAAATTACCCTCTGATCTCAAGTCTAGGCCAGTAACATAGAATGGGCAAGATGTTCTTTTCCCCAATTGTACATGATTTTTTAATGATTGTCAAAGACAACTTATAAAAATTTCCATCCAATTCTATGGCACATTAACAAAGCAGGAAAACCGTGATTTTTCTACCCATTGATCCTATGTTCTTATACACATGTCTACCTTGTTTCTGGAGACATGAAAAAATGCACAGGTTTGCTTGCTCCAATATGTTAGATATTTAATCCCAGACTCTACTGCCAAAAATTTCCTAGGAAATTTTTTGTTCCAGGTATTGCATGCAAATATTCTCATCTCTGTCAGTGTGAAAATACAATTCAATAATAGTGCATATACTTTCCTAATCTCCTTATCAATAATATTTGTTCAATTGAGAACCAGAAATAGCATAAGAATTAGAAGTAAAAAAAAAAAATACTTTTTCTTACAGTTTAGCATCTTTATAAAATAATGAATACAGGGTTTCCAAACAAATTCTTGACATTAATGATACATAATATTCAGATTTTTGTTGTTGTTAGTGGTGGTGGTATGGGGAGTTTGTGTATGGGTTTTTTCTTCTAATTTTTTGAAAGAACCAATTCTTGGAAATTCCTAATGGGTTCTCTAAAAATATGTCAGGAGCACTTAATTGTATCCTGAAGTTTAAAACAAGTGATATATAAGAAGATTAACATTTGTGTAATCTAAAATCAATTTATAAGTGTTGATAAGTACTTTAACATTTTAATATGAGTTCATGACATCTGACAAATCTGAAACAAGAATGTTTTGTCATATGTAATTTTATAATATCCCTGGTCATCAGATGATATGTATTATTTCATTTGGTAGTCATCCCATCTCTATTCAATGCAATATCAACATATTTCCATTTTAAACTTATTATAATTTCCTTTATTTATATTTATATTTGAAGAGACTGTTCTTTTATCTATTCATGTTTTTTTAACTATTCTTTTTTTTTTATATTTGAAGGGACTATGCTTTTTATCTGTGGTTCTCTTAGTGTAAAATGACCAATTTGAAATAATAGTAGTATGGAACAGTTAACATAGACTAAAGTCAGCTCATATGCTATACAGGGAATTTTAAAGATCTCCCAATCTTATCTCTAAATATTAGCACTGTAATAATTTGGTTTTGTCTTAATAATATATCCTCAAATCATTTCTTAGAACAAATAAATCAAATAAGATACAAGATTCTTAGTAGATGGTAACAATTTTGTCTTTTCAAGCAAGAGAAGCAACTTTTTTTTTCTTACAGTTTTGAAATTTTCTTTTTTTTTTGTTGAGACAGAGTTTCACTATGCTGCCATTGGTAGATTGCCATGATGTCACAGCTCACAGCAACCTCAAATTCTTGGGCTGTTGTTCAGCTGGCCTGAGCCAGGTTCAAACCCACCAACTTTGGTGTATGTGGCTGGTGCCATAACCACTGTACTACGGGTGCTGAGCCTACAGTTTTTAAATTTAAAATACGTTTCTAAGCTAATGTGTTTTCACAAGAGGTATAATAATTTTATATCAAGGCTTAGGTTTGTTTGCAATATAATGGCACCTTCTTTTCTCATAGTGAGATATGAGTCAGTACAAAGAATTTTACATTCATTATTATATCTAGTATTTATAACAACATGTAAACATTATCTTCATTTAATTTATAGAAACATATAAATATTATCTTCCTTTAATTTATTTATTAAGCCCAGAGAGAATAATAATATAATATAATTATATTATAGCAACATATAAATATTATCTTCCTTTAATTTATTTATTAAGCCCTCCTTTGTAGTCATAACCATACAAAGCCATGAATAACAGGGAAACATGAGATGACTTGCCTTTGGAAAACACCAGAGAATGATTTCAGATAGGTTTCATTAAAGAACTGTAGGTTTCATGTGGTTTGTATTCTTACATCTTTGTCAACATATTAAACTCTTTATACACATTGAGACTATAGGGATTTTCTACTCTTATTAATGACAATTTGTTTTCATTCTATTCTTCTGATCATTTTGAAAATTATTTTTAGTAGATCTTTTATTTAAATGATGATAATGACTAAAAATATACCACATGGATGAAATTTTGCAAAAGAATCTTAGAAGAGACCCCTGTCTTATTTAGAATTTATAAATGTTGGTCTTTAGACAACATATAGAGAGTAACATGACAAAGGTAGCAAAATTATGTAATTCTCTTACCATAAAATATTTTGATAATATTAATTCAGGAAAAGGAATAGAATATTTTGTGACTTAGATATTTATATATAAGTGTTAGATCTTCTTTTCTTGCCTATTTATTTACTCTTTTCTTTCCTTTAAACTATAGACACAACTACCATTTAGGTCTGGAACAAATTAAATACACTGTATACATTATCAAAGTAATTACATAATTTATATTGCCAGGAATTAGACCATAGTAAGTTTCCACCAAACTGTCTTTAAAGAAACCACAACTAAAATTTCTGAATCAATATTTAAGAGTAGGACACAGTATGCTATAGACAAATCTGTCGTTTGCTTCTCTGTTAGTCAATAATTGTGAACTACTGACTACTAAATAGCAAAATTGTCAGCCAATAGGTGTGAACTATTCAATTATCTAGATCCTCAGGTGATTCTGGTGTGATTGTTTAGCAATCACTTCTCTAGATAATTTAATTTTTATCATTTGCTGCTTGAGTGAATTCTAATTTGATTTTTATTGTTGTATATATGGTTTGAGTTTTTGTCTTTTTTTAACGTCTCTTACTTTGGGGTACAACTAATTATAATTAAATGTGTTTACCTTGACTAGGTAGATCTCATAGTATTAAGATCTAGTTCATACTTTGATCCCTATTCTATAACTGTATACTATCCCCTAACTTTCACCTAGAGCCTCATAAATATAATATTTTATTTATAACCAGACAGCACATACTAAGACATTTGTAATGATTAGGGAAAATCAAAAATTACTGATAAGAACATGAACTGCTTAATTGGAGGCTTATAATTCCCATTTTCTGAATACTATAAAGTCTTACTATGTCCAAAACTCATATACATTAATATTTTCTTACAAATTTACTTAAATTGACTTACTTTCTAAACACAAATACATAAATGCTGTCACTACTGTGAAAAAAAATGTTAAATTGCCATAATAGAAGACAAATTTTAAGTACATGCAGTAACACAAAAAATAATACTTCTAGCTCGATACTGCTATCTTATAAATTAGGTTGTAAGCCTAGGGCTAGCTTTGTCTTTGTTTAAGAAATGTGATTTGCAAGTAATGAGAAGTGTCAAATGTATACTAACACAAAAGGAATACAGCTCATATCAAAGTGCACCTCCATTCATGGTCATGGTCAGACTTGAACATTTTTTTGTATATTAAAGTGCCTCAGAATCTGTATCAGGAAGGACAGTAAAATTATATTCTCTAATTCACTACATGGAAAAATAAATTCAGGAAAACAGATATATTGATAATTGCTCATCAACAGGAAAATTTAGAGTAACAATATGGATTTAGGATTATAATCCAAAATTTCTTTCTTGCTTTCTTTTCTCTCTCTCTCTCTCTTTCTTTGCTTTTCTTTAGACAAGTCTCATTAAGGTTCACTGGGTAAAGAGCCTTGGTGTCATACCTCACAGCTGAGGTCAAGTGATCTTTTTGCCTCAGCCTCCCAAGTAGCTGGGACTACAGGCAGGCCTCCACAATGCACAGCTAGTTTTTCCATTTTTAGTAGCAATGGGGTCTTGCTTTGCTTAGGCTGGTCTCAAACTCCTGAGCTCAAGCAATGCACCCTCCTTGGTCTCCTGGATTGCTAGGATTCAGGTGTGATCTACCGTGCCTGGCCATAATCCAAATTTATAATGTTTGCTATTATTAATCCTTTGGGTTGCAGTGGGAAAAAAATAAAGTGGTAATCAATTTATGGCCATAAAGATGAAGTATAAAACATGAAAGACTTCTTGTTTTAAAAAAACAGAAATTCTTAATAAAATAGTATAGATATAATTATAAGTGACTAGTTAAACTTTTGAAAAATAAAATCCTAAAGGGTAGAAAGTCAAAGAGGAAAAGAATATTCAGAAGTTATAGCAAACCAAAACTTACACTGTAACAGCTCTCATGATAGAATAAAAATAAGGCCTGTACCATGCAGTATGATGAATTGGAACTCAGACATTTACATGAAACTATAACCCCCTCATAGGCTACTTCCTCACTCAAGACATACTAGAAAAAATATTTCCTGTGCCAAGGAAAAAGACAAGGAAATTTATCTGTCCTCATATAGATTATAACCAGAAAAAAAACATTCTGCCACTTGAGAATTCATAAGCAGAGGTGTTGTAATGCAGTTTTAGACCTGAATTTACATTACTTGTGTGTCTCAGGACACAACACAATAAAAACTTAGTATGGCTTTGGTTATCTGGCAGTATTAAACACAAATTATGTTTAGAAGTATGTAACTCAATCTCATAGAAATTAAATAAAGAATATGGAGTGTAAAACTCATAACCTCAAATAATCAAATACAAAGGCACACGTCAACGTAAGTAAGAGTCAACAGAAACAGCGTACGTATACAATTTGTTCTATATGTATTTCCAATTATAAAAAAATCAGACAGAGCATGTAAAATAATGTGTTTAAAAGTGAGTGAAACTTGAAAGCATCTACAATAAATGAGAGACTTTTTAAAAGTAAGCAACTATTAAAACCAACAAAACAAAAAGTGAAAGTAAAAAGAATATCTACGATAGATGTATTAACAGAAATTACTGGATCACCTGTATCAGTTTCAAACACACTGAAGATAAAGGATGATATTAATATGAAGCAAAGGAATATAAAATAAGGGGTTTTAAGTGGATTAAAATTACAATATGAAGCCCATTTCTTTTGCAGAATTCTAGAAAGAGAAAACAAAATTCTAGAGAGAAAGTATTTGAAGACATATTAGTTAAAGATTTTCAGTAACAAAAGACATAAATTCTTAGGTTTGGAAATTTTAACAAAGGGTTTTTGTTTTTTTCTTCAATATAGATGACTAGAAGTATATTAAGCACATCTCATTGACTTATAAGAACCAACATAGTGGGGGGAGGGGCAAGATGGCCAACTGGAAGCAGATTCTGAAAGAGGCTCCTGTCCAAAAGGAAAGATAATGTCCAGAAACAGCCCAATTAAGCTGAAGACTGGGAACCCAGTTGAGAGAGAGAAGGGATAATTGCAGGTCACCTCTGCTAAGGAAACCTGAGACTCAAAGAAAGCAAGCTTCAGGTACAAAACTCATCTGAAAGGAAAAGTGTCCGTCCCCTCCCCCAAGAAAGCTGTGGTTTTTCTGTTTCCTTTCTTTTTTCTCTTCATTGGCTTCTGCAGGTTTTCTACAGATGACCATTGAACTGTGGACATCATGTGTCACCCCATGGGAGAGTGCTGTGGGAAGTGGGGACTGCTTTTTCAGAGTGACCCTGATGTGACTCTGAACACTCTCTTTCTAGGCAGAAAAATTGAACTAAAGTTTTCCCTGCCATTCTGAACATACAGTACACCCTTCCCCCCTTACCTGACAAACCAGAAGCCTGACCCCTGCTGAGACTGAGGGAACAGGTCCTTGAGCAGTGCCCCTCCATCTGCCGGACCAAGCATCCCATTCCCCACCCACTC
>CAUYRH010080846.1:0-34147 GCA_963574655.1 Perodicticus potto
CAGTCAGCCAATCTATGCCTCTTTAGTGGGGAATTCAAGCCACTAACATTTACTGAGATAACTGGTAAGTATGGTAGTGTTCTATTCATCTTATTTTGTGAGAGTCCATTGCTTAGCTTTATCTTTTGCATCAGTGTGGAAGTTAGGTTCTGTCCTTTAATTTCTGAGTTCTTATTTTCTGTTGATCAATTGTGGCGGTCAGCGTGTAGAACAGGTTGAAGTATTTCCTGCAGAGCTGGTCTTGTTGTGGTGAATTTCCTCAACATTTGTACATCAGTTAATGATTTGATTTCTCTATTAATTTTAAAGCTTAGCTTCACAGGATATAGAATTCTGGGCTGGAGATTGTTCTATTTAAGTAGATTAAAGGTAAATGACCATTGTCTTCTTGCTTGGAAAGTTTCATTAGAGAAGTCTGCAGTCACCCTGATGGATTTGTCCCTGTAGGTCAACTTGTGCTTACTCTTGGCAGCTTGAAGAATCTTTTCTTTTGTCTTGACTTTGGTCAGTTTCATCACAATGTGTCTTGGGGAAGCTCAAGGTGACCTGGGGTCTGATATTCCTCTGAAAGGAATGTGTCAGAATGTTTGGTGATATTTGGGAAATTTTCATTTATAATATTCTCTAGTATGGCTTCCACTCCCCTGGGGCATTCTTCTTCCGCTTCTGGGATACGTATAACTCGTATGTTTGAATGCCTCACAAAGTCCCATAATTCTGTCAGCGAATGTTCTGCTTTCTCTCTCTTCTTTTCTGCCTCTTTAACTATGTGAGTAATCTCAAGAGCTTTGCCCTCTACTTCTGGGATTCTTTCTTCTGCATGGTCTAATCTGTTGTTGATACTTTCTGTTGCATCTTTGAGTTCCCTAGTTGACTGCTTCAGTTCCTTCAGCTCTGCTATATCCTTCTTGTGTTCTTCATATCATTCATCTCTTAATTGATTCTGTTTTTGGATTTCCTTTTGGTTATTTTCCACTTTATCAGTAGTTTCCTTCATTGTTTCCTTCAGGTCCTTCATTGTTGTCATCCTCTGTATTCTAAATTCTCTTTCTGTCATTTCTAAGATTTCCTTATAGGTGGAATCCTTTGCAATAACTACCTCACAGTCCCTTGGCGGGGGAGGGTTGCTCTGGACTGGCTTTTCATGATGCCAGAAGTTTTCTGCTGATTCTTCTTCATGAGTGATTTCTTTTATCTGTTTCCTTGCTCTAATTTTCCTTTCACTTCCTTCTGCTCTTTAAGTTGCTGTGCCTCTGGACTAGGGTTTCAATGAGTCCTTTTGGTACAGGACCAGAAGAATGAGAAGATTGAAGAGCAAGAAGGGAAAAAAGAAAGAAAGAAAGAAAAAATAAAAATAAAAAGGAGAAAGGAGAGAGGGTGGGTAGAAGTGACTTGACAAAAAGAAGAGAAGCACAGAAAGAGGGGGATAAGAGCAATATAGGTGTACAGTAGGGTACTTTGACCCAACCTTCAGAACCCCCAACCTCTTTGCCAGCCTGTTTGGACACAGTACCCCACCTCCACCAAGTAGAGAGGAAAGACAAAAATGCAATAAATCAAACCAAAACAAGCAAATCAAAAACTTTATGGGATAAAATTGGGAGAAACACCAAATAATAGGGGTAGAAACACTAGCAAAAATGAACTTCTAATTGTTGAAAAAGGCAACAATGGAAAATTATATTTAAACTAGAAAAATGAATAAATAAAAGAAAAAAAAAGAAAAGAAAACTCTATAGGGAAAATGTTGAAATTAAAAACCAAAAACAAACAAACAAAACAACACAACATAAAACAAAACCAAACCAAAAACAAAGCAGTATATATATCTTGCTGAATTTTGTCTGGGCAACAGGTGAACTTCTTGGGCATGATATGTTAATCACAAAGCTGAAATGGCTGTATGAAATGGAGACTGGAGGCCTCTAATGATTTCTCAAACCCTGCAGGGTGGAGAGCCTAAATCTCTCCTCAGCCTGCATAGAAGGCACTTTAAATTGCTAACCTGGGCTAAGCAGAAGCTCTCCCAGGAAAGCACTTGTCACTGTGATCACTCCTTAAGTGGCTATCCACTTACCCAGTGTGCCAAAACCAGTCTCACTCTATGCCCCTGAGGGCTAAGGCTACAAGGTGTCTCAGTCCCTGCCTTTAGGCTGCTCAGTCACTAGATTACTCAGTCCCACTCAATGCTTGTTCTGTGACCCTAAGGGGAGCTTGCTGTGGCAGTTCTCCCACAATGGCTCCACACGGCCCACAACCAAACACTGGTAGCTTCGTCTGGCTCAGTGGCTCAGTCTTGGGCCCTAGACAACACTCAGACCTCTGCACTGTTGCCCAAGTTCTCCCAAGGTAGTTCAACTGAGTGTCAAGTCCAAAAAAGCACAAACAGCTCACAGGTAAGGCCTTTCCAGTTTGCAATCTCACTGCTGCTGTACTTACAGCTGCCGGCAGGATTAGACTGAATGAACATTTGCCAGTTCTCCACTGCTTTTGCCTTCCTCAGGGGGTCCAGAAGTCTCACACTGTCTCCCTGAGTCCCCAAAGGGATGCTTCTGGGCAGATCCCACCAGCCAGAGATGCCTGAAGTCTTCTCTCCCCAGTCTCACTGTGCCCAGTTGCAAGGAAGCTGTTATTCCCATTGGCATCTCTTTTTACTATTGAGGATTTTTCCATCTATATTCATAATGGATATTGATCTATAGTATTCTTTTTTTGTTGTGTCTTTTCTTGGCTTTGGTACCAAGGTGATACTGGCTTTGTAGAATGAGTTAGGGAAGATTCCGTCCTTCTCAATGTTATGAAACAATTTCTGAAGTATGGGTACCATTTTTCTTGTAGGTCTGATATAATTTGAGTGTGAAAAGATATAAATATTAAATAAGAAAATATGAGAAATAGCCACATAAAGATCTAATTCTGGTCATGGAAGACATATATAAGTAATGTAAGAGGCAGATATCATAAAAAATGGCTGAGAGATTTGTCAAAATTAAAAATTTTAATGCTCTGTGTAATAAATATCATAAAGAAAAGGAAAAAAAAGAACAAACTCACCAGAGCATTTGGAATTAAATTAGAAATCAGTAGCAGAATAACAAAAGAAAATGTGGGAACTAAAAAATATGATAACCAAAACAAAAAGCTCACTAGATGGACTCCATAGGAGAATAGAGATGACAAAGGATAGAATTATTGAACTGGAAGATAGATCAATAAAATTTACTCATTCTGAATAACAGAACAAAATAGACTGAAAATAAATGAACCTAACCTCAATAATCTGTGAGATATTTTAAGACAAGCGATCTTCTGTCTCATCAGAGTCCCAGAAGGGAATAAGAAAATGTGGGACTTGAAAAAGTATTTAAAATGCCTTAAAACTTCTCAAATTTGGCAAAAGTCATAAACTCACATATCCACGTATATGAATTAATCTCAAATAGAATAAACTCAAAGAGTATATGCCGTAACACAACATAAATAAGGTTCTGAAAACTAAAGAACAAAAAACATATCTTAAAAACAGAGAGAAACGATTACTTATGAAACGAACACCAATTCCAATTACAGTGAATTTCTCTCTTGAAACAATGGAAGCCAGAATGATGTGGCATAACATTTCTCAGACGCTAAAAAGCCAAATAACCCAACTTAAAAAGGAGCACAGGATTCAAGTAGACATCTCTCCAAGGATATATGAAAAATGCTCAATATCATTAGTCCTTAAGTAAATATAATTGAAAACCACAAGATAAAACTTTACATCCATTAAATGGCTATAAATAAACAAACAACAACAACAAAAAACAATGTAAGCATTAAAGGGTTTGTAGAGAAATGAGGAAACTCACACATCTCTGGTGACAGTATAAAATGTTGCAGCCACTTTGGAAAACTATTTGATAGTTCCTCAAAATGGTAAACAAAGTTGCTATGTGACCCAGGGAATCTACCCATTTGTTCTGTACTGAAGAGAAATGAAAACTTATGTCCGCAAAAATTCTGGCACGTGAATGTACAAGTAGCACCTTTCATAATAGCCCAATAGTAGTAACAAATCAAAAGTCTATCAACTGAAAACTGGATAAAGAAAAAATATATATCCATGCAATGAAATATTATTCAGCCATCAAAAGGATGATGTACTAATAACACTTGTACAGCCAGTACTGCAACAGCATGGATGAACCTTGAAAACATTATGCTGACAGCAAGAAACCAGTCACAAGGAAAACATTGCTCAACTATGTTTTTATGTTTTATTGTTCAACAAATCTATAACGACAGAAGGTAGATTCCTGGGGTTGCAGGAATGTGAATTGTTTAAACTAAAAAATGGCCTCCCAAAAGATATCCATGGCATAATCCCTGGGACCTGTGAATGTTACTTCATATGGCAAAAAAGGATCTTTGCTGATGGATCTTGAGATGGGAAGATTCTTCTGGATTACGTGGTTAGGCCTTAAATGCAATCACATGTATCCTTACAAGAGGGAGGAAGAGGGAGATTAGAAAGCAAAAAGAGAAGATGATATGAAGATGGAACAGAGAGATAATTTAATATGTTGGCTTTGAGGACTGGAGTAATAGAGTCACAAGCCAAGGAATTCTGGCAGTCTCCCTAAGCAGGAAAAGGCAAGGAATGGAATCTTCCCTAGAGCATCTAGAGGGACTGCCACCCTGCTGACACCTTGATCTTGGTCCAGTGATAACTGATTTTGAACTTCTGGCCTCAGACTGTGGGGTAATAAACTACAGTTATTCTAAGCTACCAAGTTTACAGTATAGGGCATGACTGCTAATTGTTATGGAGTTTCTTTTGGGGGTGGTGAAAATGCTTTAAAATTGGATTGAGGTGATGGTTGTACAACTCAGTGAATATATTGAAAACCACTGAATTGTACACTTTTAATGGGCCCATTTTATACTACATGAATTATGTCTCATAAAGTTGTTTTAACAAGTTGCATAAAATTTCTTAGATATGATTTTAAAATGATCCATAAAAATTGTATATTGGACATCATCAAAAGAAGCTAACATAAAATGTTACATATTATACTGTTTCCATTCTGGAAAGGAAAGAACTACAGGAAAAATGTCCACTGGATCAGAGTGTGCCAGCGACTGAGAAGATATTGTCCAAAGGGCACAGGGAAACGTTTTGGGAATGATGGAACTTTTCTCAATCTTGCTTATAGTATGGGATACAAATTATTATGGGTTTGTTAAACTCTGGGAACCGACCATTGAAAAGAGGCGAATTTTACTGTATATAAGTCAGACTTAATTTTTTTTTTGAGACAGTCTCAAACTGTCACCCTGGGTAGACTGCCATGGTATCACAGCTCACAGCAACCTCTGACTCCTGGGCTTAAGTGATTCTCTTGCCTCAGCCTCCCAAGTAGCTGGGGCTACAGATGCCCGCCACAATGCCTGGCTATTTTGTTTGTTTGTTGAGCAGACTCGGGGATGGGGTCGAACCCACCACCCCTGGTGCATGTGGCCAGTGCCCTAACCGCTAAGCCAGACTTAAATTTTTTAATGGGAAAAATAAGTATGAGAAAACCAAAAAATAATGCTATAGTAAATTATTTCATATGTAAAATTTTAATATATACTTAGCGATTTTGATAAATTTCTCTCAAGAAAGGTTTGATCTAGTGCATATTTCTCTGTCAGTGAATGAAAGTGTTTGGGTCCTATGTCCTCATCATAACTCACATTTGTGAAAATGCCTCACTTAGTGTCCGGGTTTAATGGAAGCATTGATTCTAGGCGCACAAAGTCCCCACAACAGATAAATCTCCCACTCCTGAAGCCACCTAGTGTTCTGTGAAGGGAAGGGTTGAAGAAAGATAATGTGTGTTGGGGAGAGGAGCTGCCCTCTGAACTCAGTGATATGAGGAAGTTTTGAACACTTGGTGAGAAGTGTTGAAAAAGGAAAGGTGAATAAGGAAAACATAACACATGTTTTGTGAACTGAGAGGTCTGAAATGACAACTGTATTCATTCCTAAATCCCCAGTGATTGCTTAGCTCCATGCGTGGCAGGGAGGTGTGGGAACGGACAAATGAATGAATGAGTTAAGAGGCTACACAAGTTTGGGGTGAGCCCAGATAAAACTTCTTCGGTTTGGGATTTGGGGTTTCAAGATCAGGGTAAGACTGAATATAGCCATGCAAGCTTAAAGACTGTTTATTATTCAAAAGTAATTAAAATAGAATTAGGCCTCATAAGTGATTTTAACCTTGAAACATAAGCAAAATTTAACTTGACCTATTTTTTGTAAATGTGTATATTAAGGAACAATAGAAATTAAGCTCAACTAATCCAAAGCAACCATCAAACTTACAATTTTGTAACTGAGTCTTTCCAACATGAAAGATCAAGAAGGCGACTGACTATGTAACTGTAACCAATTAAATATTTTCTTTGATTTACTTGCCCTATGAAAGCCTCCTCCTTGGGTTCCCTCAGTGGAGCTCTTGAATAATTTCTGGTTTGGAACTGCCTGATTCATGAATTATTGTTTGCTCAAATAACCCCTTTCATATTTTATTACAGCTCAGTTTACTTTCTGACAGTCCCATCCAAGGAGAAGAAGGTTGGGTAGGTAAATTGGGGGGGTACACATAGCTATGCGGGTCCTGTACACCAAAGGAGCACATGACACAGCTGATGTCAGAAATCGATCCTTCTGATTCTGAGCCCTGGAGACTAAATGAAGGGTGGGGTTTCAGGCCAAGTGCTGGGTCGTTTCAACTGGAGCCGGGTGGCTGGAGAGGCAAGATAGGGTTGAGCAGGAGGAAGTTGAGGGGACATGCCTGTGTGCTGGCCAACGCCAGAGCCAAGGGAGGAAGGGGCCCTGGGGCCATGGTGTCTTGGAAGAGGTGGGTGAAGGGAAGCACTGGAGTGGCCTTAGGGAGTCTGCAGGGGGAACTAGGACTCCAGACAGAGCTGGTGGTGAGTAGAGAGGAGAGAGGGATAGAGACAGGAGACATGAGGGTAGGGAAAAGGAGAGGCAGCTCGTGTGTGTGCATGTGTGTGAGAGAGGGAGGGACAGAAACTGTGAATGTGTGTGTGTGTGTGTGAGAGAGAGAGAGAGACAGAGAGAAAGTCTGTGTGTGAGTGTGTGTGTCAGAGGAAGAGAGACTGTGTGTGTGAGTGTGTGTGAGAGAGACACAGAAAGTCTCTGTGTGTGTGTCAGAGGGAGAGAGAGACTGTGAGTGTGTGCATGTGTGTCAGAGGAAGATAGACTGTGTGAGTGTGTACATGTGTGTGCACTCTCATGGGAAACTCTTTGAGCCCCATTTTTATGCTCTGGGTCTCAGCATTTGCATCTTCCCCCCACACCATGTGCATGTCAGGTCCCGTGAGCTGTGAGAGGTGATCTGCAACAGTGAGCAGCACCGTGACTGTTCTGAGCCACCGGGGGTCTGGGAGAGGCAGGGACAGAATGAAGGCAGCAGCAAGGAATGAATGAGTGAGCGTTTACAAGAACTTCTTTGTGGATGTGCGTATGTGAAAAACTAAGGTCTAAGATGCCCCACCTCAGCCTGAGAGCCTCTAGCCCGCTGGGTCTCTGGGCCTGGAAGATTCCAGAATTCCAGCCCCCTAGCTGGGTCCCCTGCCTCGGATTAGCAGAGCCTCCTATAGGAACCAGTTTCAGAGGAGGCTGGAGAGGGCAGGGAGGCTCCTGACTCTGGGAGCCCTCCCTGGGCTGGGGGCCCCAGACTGGGTGGAGCAGCCACACCTGCCCCAAGTTCTGAGGAAAAGGGCGGAAACGGCTGCCAGCACCACCCTCACGATAGGCTCCCCGGGCCCCTGCGGTCTGCTGGGGGCAGTGGGTCCCACACTGCGTCACTTCCCTAAATGGGTAACTTCACTTTTAAAACCTCAGGACCTACCCTGGCACACCCAGGTGGCCTGTCCTGTGTCAGCCTGGGCCCTACCCTTGGGTCCCAGGGTGGCTGGGCCTGTGACTGTCCCAGCCAAGGGAGCCATGGCCCCTGCAATCCTGCTGCTGCTGCTGTCCCTGCAGGGCTGTGTCTCAGGTGACAGGGAAGGGGACTGACTTGGGGGAGGGAATGGCTGCAGGGGCAGGAGCAGAGGTCTTTTTCTGCACCCTTCCTCCCCGCTTTCCTTGCCCCATTATTCTGTCTGATGTTTTGTGGGTTGGGGGCAGAAGAGATGGAGGCTGCCTTAGCAGCTCCTTACCAGAGGTCAGGCAAAGGGTCAGTCCTAATACCTGGCCCCAGGGAATGCTAATCTAGGGTCCCTCAAGCTGAGGTAAAGCTCTGGACCCTCTCTGCTTTGGCCTCAGGCCGTCAAAGCAGGGACACCCAATTTCCTCACACAAATAGCCTTAGCGTGGCCTCTGCCGGGAAAGCCCTGCTTGGTTCTGAGAGGGGTTATTGCATTATTGCATTATGAACTCGCCGCATCCTGTCCCTTCCCCTGTCCTGAAGGGACCAATCCCTGAAGGCTTTTCCCCCACAGCTATTACTGCTCCTTGAGGGGGCCTCGCACATTGCTGCCCCTCCTGCTGCTATGGCAACTAAGTTACCACTTCTGGGCATGGTGGGATTGGTAAAACCCACTCCCGGCTGCCCATGAGAGGGTGGGAGAAGGAGGCACATGTGAACAGTGCCCCAGGGGCCCACCCCAAAGGCCACTCTACGTCTGCACCTCCCCAGAGGGCTGGGAGGCTCCTCCCTCTGCCAGAGTGGTGGGGTCTGTCCTGAGCTCAGAAGTCCTGGCTCAGCCACTAAATTATTGCGTTAGGTCATTATTCCGTTCAGTTAGTACTGGATGAAGTGAAGCTCAGAGAGGGCGTGGCCTTCCTCACAGCCTCAGCGAGAGGGGTTCTGGGTGGCACTGACACAGATGTCCTGAGCTCTGGGCTGCAGTGGGGAAGTCCAGGGCCACCTGCACTTGGGAAAGGAAGCATGCATTGAGCACCTGCTGTGTTCAAGTGCTGTCTGGGGGCGTAATTCTCACAGCAACCTGCGTGGGCAGCGATGTTGTTTCCACTTCATAGATAAAGAAACAGATGTTAGGTCATCTGCTAACACCCCAAAGGGGTAGAAACAGCATTTTAACCCAGGTTTGCTGTGACTCCCAAACCAGTGCTCTAATTCTACACGAAGGGAGCTTTCGATGTATTTGTGGAAGGCTCTGGAGTGAAGTGATCCAAAGAGTAAGTGCTGTGCTGACAGTGGGCAGGGGTACCCCACAGCGGCCTGCTCCCTCTCTGTCCCCAGTCCCCCACTTCCCAGCCTGCTGGAGGAGAGTCTTATGAAGGACATGGACTACATTTTAGTCCTTGTCACAGAGTGCAAGTTATAGTGGATGAAAAATGGATAATTGTAGAATCCTTTGGTTCTCACACCACTGGTACAGTTTATATGAACATTTAGGCAGCTTAATGTGTAGGTTTTATGTAACTAGACTATTTTAAAATTAAACACCACCTGAAGTGAACTAAGGCAGCTTGCTATTTCAAAGATGATTACGGTGGAGTTATGCGTGGAAGAAGGAACTCATCATTTCTTTTTTCAAAAAAATGGATTATTTTTTATCTACCTACGTTGTTTGGCCTCTGAAATTTCAGAACTTAGAACATGTGTTTGTGTGTGTGCATCTGTCTTGCTGAAGGCAGGACGTGGGACTGAGCTTACCAGTCTCCCATTGGACTAGAAACGTGAAGAATGGGCCAGTGTCTGCCGTAGCCCCCATAAGGGGACTGGGGACTCCCTCAGGGATAAGCCTGTCTCCTCCATCAGACTGAAAGCTCCCTGAGAGAGGAGTCTGTGTCTGCCCCATAATACTGAATGCTAGCTATTTGCAGGGCCTGTGTCTGTCTCTGTTAGACTGGGGGTGCTCCCCGAGGCCAGGGTGGTTCCCCCTCAGACTCTGGGTTCTATTACAGCAGGACAATACCCACCTCCTCTCCCTTCACTACAGTCTTCACCTTTCAAGATGCCTTCTTCCTCCTCTCTCTCCAGACCTTGCCAAACAAGTCGTGTCTCCCCAGGTCCCCCCGCAGAGGACATATACAAAAAAGTGAGGCTTCTTGAAGGGCAGACTCTGTCTGTGCAGTGCTCCTACAAGGGCTACAAAAACCGCGTGGAGGACAAGGTTTGGTGCAAAATCAGGAAGAAGAAATGTGATTCTGGGTTCACCCGAGTCTGGGTGAAGGGGCCCCGCTACTTGCTGCAGGACGATGCCCAGGCCAAGGTGGTCAACATCACCATGATGGCCCTCAAGCGCCAGGACTCGGGCAGATACTGGTGCATGCGCAGCACCTCCGGAACCCTTTACCCTTTGATGGGCATCCTGCTGGAAGTGTCTCCAGGTGAGCAGGCCTGCCAGGGCATTTGGGCGGGTGGGGTGTCCTCCCTGCCCTGCCCTGCCCTCCACTGACAGCAGATATGAGAAGAAAAAGAAACCATCACTGGTGTGTTACACTGGGGGGTTTTCAAAGTGTCTTCACAGACATCTTCATGACATCACTGTCACCCTTTCACAGATGAAGAAAAGGAGGCCTGAAAGCTTTATGTGCACTTACCTTGTCCAGGGTCACAGAACTAGCAGGTGGCTGAGATGAGGTCCAAACTCAGGACTTCCTGTGCTCTATTTTATTCAGTCATTGGCTCAACACATATTTGTTGAGCCCTTATCACGTGCCAGGCACTATTCTAGGCTCCGACGATACAGAGGTGAGCAAACCCAGACACAGTCCTGCCCTCTGGGAGATGACAAGCAATACCACATCATCCAGATAAAGAATTGCAGATAACGATAAATGCTGTTAAGAAAATAAGACAGAGTGGGCGGCGCCTGTGGCTCAAAGGAATAGGACGCCAGTCCCATATGCCGGAGGTGATGGGTTCAAACCCAGCCCCGGCCAAAAAAAAAAAGAAAAGAAAAGAAAAGAAAGAAAGACAGAACCAGAAAGTAACATGGTGACAGGGTGGGTGCTGCAGAACCGAGGACAAGGGAACACCTCCCTGAGCAGATGGCATCAAGCAGAGCCCCGAATGGTGACAGTTCTCTAGCCATGTTGAAATCTGGGTTCATTGAAGGGCATTCTGTGAGGACATCTGCACCCACAAAAGCCCCAAAGTGAGAAGGAGCTTGGTGTGTCTGAGGAAGGCTGTGATATGACTCTATATGGAGGGTGGGGCAGTCCGATGAGGCTGGAGAGTCATCAGTAGCCCTGAGGCCCATGACATGGAGTTTGGGTTTGATTCTAAGTACAAGAAGAAACTACAGGTGTGCATAGAGGGGTGAGATGTGGCTTGTCTATAAAATATAGTTGCTGCTGGTAGAAAGTTCGAGCTTGGGCAGAGAGACAATTGTGAGCATCTGGATGGAAATAACTGGCTTGGAGTAGGCAGTGGGCATTAGAGATGGAGAGAAGTGGATGGGCTCACATCTGTGTTTCTCAGACTTTCTGCCCACCATATA
Source organism: Perodicticus potto (assembly GCA_963574655.1). NCBI lineage: Eukaryota > Metazoa > Chordata > Mammalia > Primates > Lorisidae > Perodicticus > Perodicticus potto. Next base: position 11,476 of record CAUYRH010080846.1, read on the forward strand.
TGTTTTCAAAGTAGGACAGGATTTTCTCAAGTGGGCGGTGAGCAGGAGGGAAGATAATTCCTAGTTGATCAACAGGTAGATGATTGTACCATTTACTGAGTAGGGCAAATCTGTAATGGGAGCTAATTTGGAGGGAAAAGAAATCAATGGCTCTATTTCGTTATATAAAGTTTAAGGTGCTTCCTAGAACCCCAGGTGGAGAAATTAAGTAAGCAGTGGATATATCTGCCTGGAGCTTACGTGAGAGGTCAGAGGGGAGATACATATTTGAAAGTGTCTCCTCAAAGAGAGTGTTTAAAATCAAGAGGATTAGGATAATCTATGGAGACAGAAAGCAGATTGTAGTTCCTCAGGCTGGGGAATAAAAGGGGGATACAGGGGTGATAGATAAATAGCAAGGGTCTTCTTTCCAAGGTGATGAAAGTGTTCTAAAATCGACGGGTGATGGTTGCACTACTTTGTGAATAAGATGAAGAAAATTGAACTTAATACTTTAAATGGGTGTGTTATAGGCAATGTGAATTATATCTCAATAAAGCTGTTTTAAAAATCAAGAGGATATTTAGAAGCTAAAAAAAAAACAAGAGGATAGGCCAGGCACAGCGGCTCATGCCTGTAATCCTAGCACTCTGGGAGGCTGCGGTGGGTGGATAGATTGAGCTCACAAGCTTGAGACCAGCCTGAGCAAAAATGAGACTCCATCTCTACTAAAAATAGAAAAAACTTAAGCCCAAGAGTTGGAGGTTGCTGTGAGCTGTGACACCACGGCACTCTACCCAGGGCCACAGCTTGAGACTCTGTCTCAAAAATAAAGAAAAAAAAAATCAAGAGGATACAGAAGCTCTTCCTTGAGTGTATAAAAAGGAGATGGAGAACCAAGTGGTGAGGTCTTTCCATATTTATAAGATAGGAAAGAGAGTTAGCAAAAGTGCCTGAAAAAAAGGAGCCAATTATTATGAAATTGACTATCTACCTTGTTCCCCTAACTCAATTGTATCTTCATTTTCTGTTCAGTCTGAGTTAGGAAAAATACCATCTCTAAAACGTGAAGCCAAATCTCATTCTTCTCCTCTCCAGTTCTGACTTAGATCCAGGGAAGGAGTTGAAATTGATTCATTGAAGCCTTAACTCGTAGGGATACAAACACAAAATGGTTTTATTTTTTCTCATCATTTCCCCCAATCATGCTGTGTCAAGTTCTCACTTTCCACATCATAAGGACAATTTGTGGAGATTCCAACTTAGCAGACCTCTTCGGTTATTAGGAAATAAAAAGTCATCAGCCCAATTATGAACTCTGATCTTCCAGCAATATATGGGGTTCCATTGCCCCCTGAAGACCAGCCCACAGCACCTGAAGTGGGAAAGGGGGGTTGCCTACTGCTTAGCTCCCACTCTTTCATCTTGGGAGGTGAGGAAAGTGGGGTCCTCTTGTCATCCCCTCGGGGCCTCTCCCTCCCACACACCTTGGTGTGTTGATGCAGGAATGTGGGAGAGGAAAATGGTTGTGTGACTTAACTGACCATTGTAGAAGTCCTCTCTGTTGAATGTAGGTCCTTTTCTTCCAGTGCTTTGAGATCCTCTCTGAGGTGAGTGTGCAGATGTTCTCCAAGGCATTGATAATGTGGGTTCTCTGTAGGATTTGGGGGCTGGGGGTTTCACTATGGTGATGTGGGTGCTCTGGCTCCAGGTCTGCCTCTGTCTCACTCCCCTCCACCCGCAATGCTGCTTGTTCTGGATACCCTTGCTTAGAAAAACAGGTGATCACTGGCCCTCAGGAAAGTATCCTTTCCATGCACCATAGGAGGATGCAATATCCTGTAGCACCCTCTCCAATTTTCACGTTTTCTTCTCAGAGCCAACACTCCCTGCTATATGGTGCCTCACAACTCCTACAACTCCCCCCTTGTCCACCACCCACACTCTAGGATTCTTCTAGAAAATGGGATGGCAAAGGCTGGGTTGATGGATGAGGGTAGCAAGACCACTTTAGATAGCTCTTAGGGATCCTGCAAAAAAGGTGTCTGCCTCTGAACTGTTTGCAGCTATTTTTAGAGTTTGGGGCCCTCGATGGCTCATAGTCTTCATCTCTGGACCCTAATTGCCAATTATGGAGCAGCTGGAAAGTCCCTGTTTGGCATCATTTTATAGAGCTCTCTTTGGCCCACAAGGATGTTGAGAGTATGGAGAACGACAAGAGAGGGGGGTGGGGAGAGGGTGTCCTCTGGGACCAGGTGGCATGACCCGAGAGCTAAAGAAACGCTGAAAGTCTTTTCCTCTTTACTATGCCCACTTCTTCCTTCCCAACATCACTTCTGAACACTGGTCACCAGGCAGAGCAGAATCCTAGGCCTGAGGTCAGGGAGAGGAGAGGCGGACAGGCCCCCCGCCCCCTGGCATGCAGACCACTGTGCGGGCTACCAAGATCTGCTGTAAGCACTGGGGCCCCCAAGTCAGTCTAACATCCCTCCCTCTCTGATTCTTCAGCTCCCACAACTGAGAGGAATCCTCCTCTCACACATCTGGCTGACATCTTCAAGAGTGGAATTGTCACAACAGGCCAAGCCCCTACTTCAGGCCCTGATGTGCCTGTCACCACTAGCAGGATGGTGTTCCCCTCCGGAATCCTCACCTTGGCCAGGCTCTTACCTTCTTCCAGACCAACCTCTATGACAGGCTACAGCTTCACTGATACCAGCTTGACCAGCACAGGGCCCAGGAGCACCACGGTGGCCCAGAAAGTGACTGCATCTCCGAAAAATGCCAGAGCCTCCTCTGTGGGCCCAGAATCCATTTCCACCAAGCCTGGACAGCACAGCACCAGATTGCCAGTGACAGGAATGTGCCACACCAGCAAATCTCTCAACAAATTTCCCTCCCTCAGGTACCTGTGGGCCTGGGGGTTGAATGACATTCTACCAGGCGTGGTACGGTTTTTGGTGTCTGAATGGAGCTCAAGTGCAAATCTTACTGTAGCAGCCCATATAGCATATGGCTAGGAGTGAGAGTTATGAGAAACACCTGTATAGCTCAGTAATGTAACACCCTGGTGATGAGGGCATGGGGAGGGATTTGGCTCTCCTAACAAACATGAGAGCTCGCGAGACGAGAGCATCAGTAATTGGCAGTCTCTACATCTGTGGTGTTAAGAGCCACGGGAGTGTGTCTATTAGAGGCTGGAAAAGCCAGTCGGGAGCACACATTCTATCACGGACCTGCTCACTCTAACTCTGTCACTTCTCCTGCCCGCAGAACGCCTGCACGGGGTCTCTCTCTACGAAAGACTGCTAAAAACTGCTAAGATGTATTTTTCTTACTAAGACTGCTTTACTCTCTCAAATACTGTCTTTCTCTCTCTCCCTTCTGCTAAAGCAAATAGCCCTCAGGCACGTAAGGGCAACTGTTCCCGCCTAGCCGTCTGCATCCAGACTCTAGATAAGCCAGGTCAGAGACCTGGCCAGTCCTGGGCCCGACAAGTGGCACCCCAGATGGGACCCGACATCTTATACTATGTAACTGACCACCTTCGGCTCCCCAATGTGGCCTGTTGTGAATGGGAGATGGGAAACTGGAAGTGACATACAGGATAGTAGTGGGATGTGGGTAGTGGGTGGGGATCAGGAGGTGAGGCCAGGGGGAGGAGGGTCACTGGGGTGAGGGTTGGATGAATAAGAGTTAGGAGGATGAGAATCAGGGGGTGAGGGTCAGGGGATGAGGGCCAGGGGGATGAGGGAAAGAGGGATGAGAGTCAGGGGACAAGGGTCGGGGGGGATGAGGGTCAGGGGGTATCTTGGTCAGGGGGATGAGGCCCGGGGAATCAGGGTCAGGGGAATGAGAATCAGGGAATGAGTCAGAGGGGATGAGGATCAAGAGGATAAGGGTTGGGAGATCAGGGTCAGGAGGATGAGGGTTGGGAGATGAGGGTCAGAGGGGTGAGGGTTGGGGGGATGAAGGTCTGGGGAATGAGGGTCAGGGTCTGTTCCCCTGCAGAGGCTGTGGATGGAAAAGAGAGTGTGGGAATAGGACAAATAAGTGCCTCAGGGAGTAGAAAGTGGGAAATGTAGATCCATGTAATTGGGTTCCACTAATGAATCTTTGAGACAAGGATTTGCATCGTATTTGGAACCCGGCAAAGAGGGAGAGGGAGTGGGACGGGGAAGCAAAGGCAGCCAATAAGGAGCCCTTAACCAACCAGCTACCCCTAGGTGCAGCAAGAGCCTCATCCCACTGGGCAAACTGGGATCCAGTGACAAACACTCTGCAGGGCACGGAGCAGGTGGATATACACCACTCCTACTGGTCGTGGGTAGGGAGCTGCCTGCCCGGTGTGACTTAGAGGACTCCAGGGACAAGAGAAAGTCCTCAACCCCCTCTCCAAAAACGGGCATGCTGACGACCCCTACACACAGAAATGATTCCAGCAAGGGGTAGGGGATGCAGGTGGGGCACCTACATCATCTGCTACAGACACCACAGTGGGGAAGAGGCACTGAAGGACAGCAAGAAGCTTGATCTCTTCAGTCACCTGTGAGCATCTCTTAGAATCCTTGTCCTCAGCAATGAGCAGATTTGGGGACTTAAGGGAGAAGAGGCACCAAGCTGGGGAAGATGTGCCCCTTAGCCTGGGGACATCCCCTCCGCAGTCTGGGTGCCTCACTTGCTCACCATGATGCTGGGTCCCCAAGGAAGTGAGGCTGCCCTGGAGGCAAGCGCCATCAGAGCTTCTGCTGCCGGAGTTGTCCCCTGGCCTGACCCCTCTCACGTGACGTGCAGAAAAACATGGTGGGGGCCCTTCATACTCAACTCCTGCCGCTTTGTCCCGTCCCCTCAGGCACCGGGATTTTTACCCCACTGTGCTCGTGGTGGTGCTGACCTTCCTCCTGGTGCCCGTGATGTTGATCATGGTCTATGGGTTTTGGAAGAAGAGACACATGGGAAGTGAGTAGAGCCCCCCTCTCAGCCTCCTAACGTCAGAGTTCTGGGTAACAGTACTAAGGGCTGTGACACTGAGTCCCCTGAGTTGGGACCTTGTCCCTCAGCCCGTGTCCAGTCAAGAGGACAGGAGAGCACCTGGAAAGGGAGAAGGGTGGCCGGCAGGTGGCCCGGCATAACCAAAGGCAGAGCCAAGAGAGGCTGAAGCCTGGGGCACTGCGAGCAGGGGACGGCCCTTCCTCACCTCTCCATTCCTTGCAGGCTACAGCATGTGCAGTGATCCTGCTAGACCCTGGAAGGACCTACCTAGAAGACCAGAGCCCCCGTGGAAGCCTGCTTGGTCTGAGACCACTTAACTACGTGTGGCGGAACTTCTCCAGAGGGGCCCCCAGGAGGCCAGAGGAAAGGTGAAGACCTGGGCCAGTCTGGGCTGGAGGGGCTGGAGGACTGTGCAGTGCGGCCTCACTCAGGCCCTCTCAGAGCCAGAGGCTGCACTCCCCTCACATCAGCGGCCTGCAGGAACCTGGGGAGGGACCCGGAGCAGAGGGCAGCAGGCAGGAAGTCCCAAGGAAAAGTTCGAGAGGTTTCTTCTTAGAGCTGCAGGCCCCAGAGCCCTGGTGGGTGGCAGAGGAGCCCTGGGATTGCTGTTTACAGGCAGAGACCCTCAGCTTCTGCTGCCCCAGACTTTTACTATCAAGCTGAGGGTGGGGATGCAGCGAGAGCTGCCCTCTCCACAGCCAGGACCACTGTCCCAGCTTCCCTCTGCTCCCCTCAGCTTCCCGTGTGCATAGAGAAGAAAGAGTTGGGACTTAGAAGCATTGGAGGCAGTCAATGTCCTGCAGGAGAAGGAACAGTGACTAAGTGCTGGGGCCCAACAGAGGGGTCGGCAGTAGGGGATCCCAGAGCTGTCCAAGGCTCCCCCATCCAGCAAGTGTCCTCTGAGGGGCTTCTGGATGCACCCTGACCTGAGGGTGGCTGCTTGTCCCTCCTGTCCTATGAGCCTGCAGAACCCACACTCTCTTGCTGCCTCCTGCTGGCTGGCCCTTCCAGAAGAGCTGTGACCAGGCAGATAAGAGCCCCTGGGCTGCAGGGCCGTCCTCTTCCCAGGGTTACAGAGGCCAAATTCACTGCTCTCTCCTCCAGCTCCTGCACCTGGGTTCCAGTCTTAGCTCCTGGAGGGGACTGAGGGCCCAGTGGCCTCTAGCCAAATCCACACCCTGGAGTGACTGAGGCCCTGGCACTGCATGGAGGGCCCTCACCCTACGACATTGCTGGGAAGGCCATGGCTCAGAGAAAGCAGATCATCCTCACTCTGGCTGCCCAGGAACTCACTGTCCCCTGGAGAGAGAAGACTCCATATGTGACACCTCGAAACAGAGTGTGGCCTGGAGGATGGGCCCAGGCGGGGGACAGAAAGAAGGGAGCCCAACTAGCCTCTGGCCTGAGGAGTCAGCCACTTGCCCCACTGAGTCATGGTTCAGACTTGACCTCTACTGCCCAGACCACTGGCCCAGTGTCCAGCAGCAAAGGCTAGGGAATGCAGCCTGGATCCCTCCCCCAGAGAGGACAGTCCATCAGCCTGAAGTGTCTGGAATAGCATCTGGGGATAAATGTGACATCTACTCTCTCAGACCTGAGTTGGGACCTTGATATGAGAGGCAAAACATCACAGCAGGAGAGTGACACAGCCAGGGCCCTGGTGATCAGCCAGTAGGTCCACTTATAGGATGGATGAGGGGAAGGAAAGGGGTAGAGAGTGACTAGGGACAGAAGGAAGAGAGGCCCTCTTCCCTATGACCAGAAGAGGGCAGTAGAGCAAAGACTCTCACACACACACACACACACACACACACACACACACACACACACACACACACACACACGTGTCTCTGGCCAGCCAGCAACCTGCTGAGAAAGCTGTCCTTATCATGAGACTGCAGCTGCCACCCGGGTGTGTAATTAGGAAGGGGCTTAACTCTCCTAGGGGAAAACAGGCTCCCCAGAAGCTCCCCTCTGTGTGTGACCACTGCCAGCCCTGCCTCTCCGGAGCCAGCCAGGGGAGGAGCACTTGGGAAGGAGCTAGGGACTGGACAGGGATGCCACTCCGTCACTGTGTAACCCTCAGTAACTCACTAACCTTGTCTGGGCATCATTGTTCCTCTCTTGTGAAAGGGGACAATAATTCCCATCTTTCCATATTGTTTTCAGGGTAGAACAAAATTCCATGAACATTGTACAACTAAGTGGAGCCTCCCCAATGCTGCTGCTTAAGCTCTCCCCAGTACTATGCTGGTCTTCACGTCACATGTAAGCCCTCAGGACCCTGTGTCTTTGTTTTGTCCTCTCTCTCCCCACGTTTTCTCACTACATGGATGTTGGGCAGCCCCTTTGGTGATGTTCTTTTGTGAGAAGGGAGGGTACAGGGTAGGCTCATGTCAGGGTGACTTTGGCAAGTCACTGTCCCTCTCTGATCCTGTTTCCCCATCTGGAAAAGGAAGAGGAGATGGCTCCGACGCCCCTTCTGCTTCACTTCCTAGCTAAGGGCCTGTGCGGAACAGTCACGTGCACACAACTGAGCATAGAGTGAGGTGGGCAGGCAGGGAAGAAAGGGAGACAGCCCTGGCCTCAGTCTGCTCATAGCCTCTAAGGGAAGGGAGCCGTGGCATGACTGGGTACACCCCAGACCTTGGCAGGGGTCAGATGCCGCAATGCAGGAGAGTCCTTCAGAGGTGGGGCACTGGGGATCCTGCAAGCCCTGATCAGCCAGGTGGGCTTCATGGAGGAGGCGGGGCTCTATCTGAGGATGGAGACATGGGCTGGTGTCAGGTGGTGACATCCCTGAGGGAGATTCCGGGAACACGAGTGCAGAAGCTGCGTTGACTTTGGCAGCTGGGAGCCATGGGGAGGCACTACTGGAAAGATCTATGAGGAACAGAGGGGATGTGATCAGGTGGACCCAAGTGGAGGCCGTTTGCTGTCCTACCCCTGTGTGCTCAGATCAGGGGTTCCTGGAACTGGGCGAATCAGCACCAGTTGCTCACCCGGGAGCCGGCTTCCATGTGAACTCCATGGTTAGGACATGGTGCCGAGGAGCTGTAGACCCCAGCTCCTCCTGGACACTTTACTCAAACCCTGGCCTCTCACTTCCTCCTTCCTGTCTCACCTTTATTCCCGAGGCTTCCTGGGACATGGGTCCACAGCAGCCCCATGGCAGGGAGGTGCAGGGCAGGTGAGGTGTCAGCGGGCTAATCTCTTTAGTGGGTGAGGCAAACCTTCCTGGGCTACAGGCTGTAGAGACGGAGCACACCTGAGAAGAGAACAAATAAAGCAAACGCAGCACCCCACTGGATGGATGCACCCCTCTGCGGAGCCCCACAAGCAGCATTAGGTTTACAGTTCTCCGAAATGGCTGCAAAACGTGTTTTTCATTCTGGATTGGACTGAATGGGTGGATGCTACATGGGGCTGCCAGCTCCACATTCAGGGTTGATCGGTTTCCTGCCCTGGCACCTCCTCTGCCAGCCCCTCTGGGCTCCCTCAGCTGCAGAGAACCACCTTGCCAAGACAGAGCCCTGTCCAGGATACCCCATCTCTCCTGACTGATTGACAAGGGGGTAGGTCTAAAGGCCCACACTGTCTTGCTACCCTGGCAAGTCCTGCAAGGCTCTTGTCTTCAGAATTCCACCCAACATGGCCTGAGTCGCCTTCCCCTTCTATCCCATCCTACGTCCTGCTCTTCTCTTCCCCAGATGTTTGTTCCCAGAGCCCTTTAAACCTCCCGTGCTAGGCCAGGTGCAGTAGCTCACAACTGTAATCCCTGCACTTTGGGAGGCCAGGAGTTTGAGACAAGCCTGGTAATATAGCAAGACTGTGTGTCTACAAAAAGTAAAAAACCAAACACTTCGCTCAGTGTGGTGGTGGCTCATGCCTGTAATCACAGCTACTCAAGGGGCTGAGGTGGGAGGATCACTTGAGCCCAGGAAATGACAGTGAGCTTTGATGTCGCCACCGCACTCCAGCCTGAATGACAGAGCGAGACCCTGTCTCCAAATAAATAAATAAACCCCAATAAACCTCCTGTGCTAATTTGTACCCAGGAACACAACCTGCGGCATTGAGTTTGTACTGGTTTTTTTTTTTTTTTCCTTTTCTTTGTTGTTTTCCTATTAACTGTGAACAGCCTGTGACGGTGGGTTTTCTGTAGCCCATTTAATATTTTACAACATGCTTCATTCCTGTGATTTTCCACCAAATGCTTATGGGGTAAGTATGGCAGCAGGGAGCTGGGGGAGGGGATAATGTGAGGGCTGAGACTCCTCTTTCCTTTGCCCCCTCTTCTTCCCTCCTCTGTGCCTTTCTTCCCTTTCCCCTCCCCAAGCTTTACTCTCTCCTGCCTCTGCTAGGGTCTAGACCCTACATCTCCATCCCTGGAATGGGTGTCTTTCTCCTCTCCCCTCCTGTCTCCATGGGAACCTCCCAGTTCCCAGGCAGGCCTGGACATGAGGCCTCTGATCACTGAGGACCAGCGGGATTTAGGGTTTGGGTCAGAAATCCAAAGGGCCCCTAACTCTGTTACTTACTTTCCAGTCTGTGCTTGACTTGGGTGGGGAAGGGAAACTTCAGGCTGGAGAGAGAGAGAGGAGAAATATTTCACCACAGTTTCCTGCTGATCTTTCTCAGATTTCCCCATTCTTGACCTCAGCGATAGGAGGTGGCCTTACTGGAAAAGGTAGGGCCTAAGGAAGCCCAGCAAGAGTGACAGAGTCCCCTGCAGTTTTGGTCCAGTCCCTGGGCTGAGGCCTTTCCAGGCCCAGACATAAAGCCTGTAGCTGGAGGGTCCCCAATAAGCGAAGGCCTCCCCCTTCCTTCCCAGGTCTCCTGCTTCCCTGAGGGAGGCCTGTGCTTTGATTTCTCCTCGCAAGGGCTCTCCTGCTCCCTCACATCCCTACCCCCACCCCAACTCAAGAAGAGGACTCATGGCCTGGGAGGCCACGTGCCTGCTATGGCCTGTCCTGCTGGTGCTCCTGGCCTCAGGTGAGGGGAAGATGGAAAGACAAGGTGGGTGTGATGTGGGCTGTGTGGAGGGACAGGCAGGGAACAGGGTGGTGCCGTGGCCAGAGGCCAGCTCTGGAGCACAGCCTGAGTGTGGGCACAGAGGGTTGCTCGCTGAAGAGGGAGGCCCCATCTCCCAGCCCTCCTGACCTGAGGGTTTAACTTCAGGTTCCTGGGAACAGAAGACAGAGCTGCTGCCTGCCCTAGAGGGTGACACCGTCTCTGTGAGATGCTGGTACCGGCCTTCCTGGCTTTTGCGTGTGAAAAGCTGGTGTAGGCAAACAAGAGCCAGGACATGTGTGGTATTAGTGGATAGTCCCAGGACAGTGCCTCAGGAGCCTCGATATTCCATCCAGGATGATCAGACCTCTGGTGTCTTCACCATCACCATGACTGAGCTCAGGGTAAACGACTCGGGAGTCTACTGGTGTGGAATGTCTAATATTCAGTCTTCTGAGATCTCTGTTCTCAAAGTCATCCATCTGGTGGTGTCTCAGGGTAAGTTCTTTCCCTTCTCAGGTGTGGGTCTCAGACACTGGGGCACAGAGAGGAAAAGCCCCAGTCTGAGGTCACCTGCTGCTACAGGGCAGAACAAGCCCGGAACCCAGGCCTGCTGGCTGCTGGTTGGTTCTTCATCACATAACACATGAATTCTCTTAGGAATTTTGCGGCTCCTAACAGGACTCCTCCATGGATCTGGAATAACTTTAAAGCTTCTCACGCTTGAGTACACAGGTGTAATGGTCCATTCCTGGACATTCCTACCCCGGCCCCTGAGCCTCCTCTCACAGGCTGTGGGTCCCTCATACGGCTGGGCTGCAGAGCAATGACGTGGTGTCAAGAACTGTGCACAGATAGGAGGTGGCTGGATGTGGAGGCAGATGTGAGACTCAGGGGCCCTGGGGCCTCCCCTGGGACCTGCTGCAAACAAGAAAGAGTCCCTAAGCCATGACATGGACGGAATGGGGTACCTCTAATCTCAGGACCTTGGGTATCCCTCCTGAACACTGCAGAGTGGCCTGGGTCTCCACGTCTTTCTGTAGTTATCAGAGCTTGAGGGCACCTCCCAGGCCCTCCCTGCTACTGAGCCCACCAGGTGATCTCACGGGTGCCTGGAGGACCTAGGTCAGCCACTGGGGCTTCACTGCCCATTCCACGCAGGGCATGGAGCCAGGCCAGGCTCCAGAAGGAGACCTGAAAATCTTGAAATCCCATTCTGGGTTGGACGAGCCCACAGCCCAGTCAGAAAGACAATGGACAAAGGGTCATGACGCGGGGTGGTAGGCGGCATAAGAGAAGCATGCCAGGTGGAGACCCACTGAAGGAGACAGGTCAGGTCACCACAGAAGGCCAGGGGTATGTCCCCCCTCACCCATGGAGGATTCCAGAGGAGGTGAAAGAAGCTGGGTCTTGTTGGATGAGCAGGGATTTATCCAGAGGAGACATGAGAGATGGTTCAGGAGGCGTTGGAGGTTGACAGTGCTATATCCACTATACACGACGCCTGTGTGATACCTCACTAAAGCCACTTGCTCTGCGGCTTTTCCCTGCAGGAGCTCCAGCAGAACTCAGCTGACACCTCCATGCCTTTGCAGTGTGTCAGGGGCTTCTCAGCGACTCAGCTTGGTCTGGGCCACATGCGGGCACCTCCTACCTAGGACAGGGGGCTAGAAGAGGGTGCCCCCCCTCACTGTCATTTCTTACAGCTTCAACACTACTCCCCACCAGGAGCACCAGGAGGACAACAGTCCTGACCTCTGCGACCAGCCCTGTCATTGACAGGTACTGCCACACCTTCATGTCCTTTCAGCCCTCTTTTTCCTCCCACCCTCTGTCAACTACGCCAAATGTCCCCCAACTAACATTCTGCCACAGATGCCCAGCTCTCAGTGGGGTCAGACAGGTCACCTCACGTGACGTGGCCTGAGCCTCAGGTTTCTCATGTGGCTGGTAACATTCCCACCTTAGGTCAGGGTTTCTAATCCTTGGCACTGTTGGCATTTGCAGCCAGGTGATTCCTTGTCCTAAGAGGCCGCCCCATGCACTGTATGTTTAGCAGCATCTCTGGCCTTTACTCATTAGATGCCGATGGCATAAACCTCCTCCTGACCACCCAGATGTGACAGCCAGAATTGTCTCCAGACTCTTTTAGGTGTGCCGCGGTCACCCCCAGTTTGAAACCTCTGTCTTATGGGGTTAGGGAAGATTAAATGAGTGTGGATTTGAAGGGCCAGCCCAGTGCAGGACTGCTTCTTTCATTTCTGCCCCCTTCCAGCCCTTCTCCATCTTTCTAGGAGAGCAGGGACGATAACCCAGAGCCACAGCGGGTGTAGAGAAAGGGCACACTGCAATTACAACCCATGGCCTGCTCCCTTTTCTACCCTTGCCTGATGGATTCCAGCCGCAGCACTGGGTCCTGGCGTGTCTTCCTACCTCTGTCCTCCCTCCCCCTCCCTACCTACCATTGCTGCAGACTATGAACCCTGGTCTCTTGCAAACCACAGCTCTCCCCTTTTACCCTTGACACCCGCCGGGCCCCTTACCTAAGAGCCTATTGTGGTGTAAGAGAGACTGCCTTTGCGTTCTTCCTTTGACTGGAGACAGGCCCTACTAAAATGGATTTATCACCTGGCAGAGCAGCTGGCCAGGGATAGCAGCATGCCCCGAGCTCCCTGCGCCACATAGAGAAGGGTTGAGGTTAAGGAGCTGGAGCAAGAATGGTTGAGGGAAGGATGCTGGGAAAGGTGAGTGCAGATCCTGCAACAGGGCCCAGGAGGAAAGTTAAAGGACAGTAAGGAAAGGAACAAAGATAGCATTAACATCCCATCCTACAGAGAAGGAAACCAGCCCAAGATGGAATGGCTTGCCAGAGCCCTGGAACATATTTGCTTACATGGCTGTCCCCTGGTCAACTGAGCAGGAGGGGATTTTGGCAGAGGCTGAAAGACAGGGAGGGCTTGTAACAATAGGGCAGAAGGTTAGCCTGGGCTCTCACCTTCCTCACATAGCTGGTCCTTATTCCAAAGCCCTCTGGACAAGTGGAAGTTTATCACCCTGGGTGTGGTGGTGGCGGTCCTGCTCCTGCTGGTGCTGATGCTGGCTGTCATCATGGCCCTGTACCTCCAGAAAGCCCGAGGTAAAGCCGGGAAAGGTGAGTCCCTGTCACTGGCTCTGAGCAGACCACAGAGTGCTTAGCCATTTATTCAGCAGTGTGACAGCCCTGGAGACAAAGCTTGTTATGCTCATCTTACCAATGAGGAAACTGAGGCCCCAGAGGTGAAACGGCCAAGATCACCTGGGAGCCCCCTATGAGCCCCCTCTTCTTTGCTGAAGAGCCAGTCTGGGCAGTCCTGAGAGGGGACCAGTTCTCTTCAGAGAACCAAGGTCATTTCACTCAAAGCCAACACAACTCAGCACTGGTTTGCCTAAGACTAGGTGTGCTAGTGTCCATTTCGGACCATATGATTTTTCCATCTTTTGAGTTAAGGCTTTTAAAAAATATATATAAAGGTAACTTAAATAGTATTGTTTTCAACTATTGCTATTATTTCTAAATTTTGTTTTCCTGGGGGATTTCAAACTTGGGTCTTTCCCCCACCGCTGCCAGAGGCTCTGGTGCCTTTCCCTTCTTCCATTACTTTCTACCTAATAAATTCTATTTGATCATCGAAAACAAACAAATAAATTTTGTCTTCCTAAAAGCATATCAAGGGCTTTTTAATTTTAAAATTTTAAGTTTTTAGCATCAATTACATGTGAAATCTGCAGCATCTTGTATGAAATTTATCAGATTAGTACCCTTTGATAAATTCCACCTCCTTTCTTGCTGTTTTTGTTTGTTTCTTTGGTTGGTTGGTTGGTTCAGCACTTAGGTACTGTGTGATTATTAACCGTATACCCAAAAGATGTTTTTATTGACAAGACTGAAATGGGTGAGCGGAGCAGAGTTAGATTAGATCTCATTGGTTTTAATTTTTAATACTATAAAAATCCTGGAGGAGTGGATTGTAAAATTTTATATACGTATTTTTCAAACTGTATAAAACCAACTTAGTAGATCACAATAGCATTTTTATAAAATAAAATAGAAAAGTAAAATGTTAAAATTCTTTGTACATTTCTTCATTAAACTTTTCTTTCACGAGTGTATATGTGTATGTATGGGTACATGAATGTGTATGTGTATTTTTTTATGTGTTAGTGGGTAAATCATATATTGCATTGGGATTCCCAATTATAAAAATTTGAAAGACATTACTATATACAACTTCATCAGCAAATAGATTATACTTAAGTTTGATGCTTAAATTTGGAATTTTCAGTGACTTAATAGAAAATTAAGTTTATTGGTCCCACAATTTGTTTTGCTCTTTAGCATCCCTGTATTCTACCATGCTGGGCACTTGGGACTTCCTCAGGCAGGAATGTGTCCCCTGACTAAGCCCTGGCCTTTTTCCAATCAGGATCCCTTCTGCCCAGCCAGGACTCCAATCTCTTCTTCCTTATTTCTATGGAAGGTGAGTAGGGAGAAGTCCCTCCCCTAACCTTGCCTATTTTCTTCTCAGGTGAGGATGACTCACACCATGTCTACAATGAACTTGCTTTCCAGAAGGAGGAGACCATTGTGAGTAGGAATGACCCTTCCCTGGGACACAGAGGACCACAGCTTGTTGTTGCTCTTCTTTAACTACCTGTCTGCACTTACTTCTAGTTTCTATTTATTCTGAATCTTGGCTCACGCATGCTCCGCTGCCTCATGTTTATCTATGTCCTTCCTTTCTCCATATTTCCCAATTCGAATCCCTTAGAGAAAGAAAGAATTTGGCAGACTCAGATTTTGACCTTCACCTCCATGAGACAGCTTTGATGTCTCATAGGCAATGATCCAGCCTATGGATTGGCTGCCATTGGTCCAATCAGCTATGGGGAAGGGTGTCATGAGGCAAACAGCATGGCTCCCTAGGACGCTTTCTCCCCATGTGGGTCTGTCCTGTCTAAAGAGCTAAGGCTCTTAGCATCACAGAATTACAGAATTGGGAGGATCTAAAGTCATCTTGGCCAACCCTCTGTGTAATGCTGGAATCAACTCTAAAAACAACATCCCTACTCAGTGCCCTTCTAGCTCAATGCTACTCAAAACTTGAGTGTGCATAAAAATCACGTGGAGGGCAGGCTCATAGCACAGTGGTTATGGTGCTGACCACATGCACCTAGGGTGGCAGCTTCAAACCCAACCCTGCCAGCTAAACATCAATGACAAATGCAACAAAAAAATAGCCAGGGGTTGTGGTGGACACCTGTAGTCCCAGCTACTTAGGAGGCTAAGGCAAGAGAATTGCTTAAACCCAAAGACTTTGACATTGCTGTGAGCTGTGACGCCACAGCACACTACTGAGGGCAACATAGTGAGACTGTCTCAAAAAAAAAAAAAAAAAGAAGTCACTTGGAAAGAGTGTTAAAACAGAATTCCTAGGCCTTACCCCAGTTTGCTCTAACACATCTGGGGTAGAGCCTTATTCTTCCTTTTTAATAAGCTATCATGAGATGTTGGTGCTGTGTAGCCTTCCTTCCTTCCTTCCTTTCCCTCCCTCCCTTCCTTTCTTTTTCATTTCATTTTTTTTTTTCGGAGACAGAGTCTCACACTTTTGCCCAGGTTAGAGTGCTGTGGCCTCAGCCTAAGTCACAGCAACCTCAAACTCTTTTGAGTTCAAGTAGTCCCCCTATCTCAACCTCCTGAGTGGCTGGGATAATTTTTATATCTTTTTTTTTTTTTGAGACAGAACCTCAAGCTGTCGCCCTGGATAGAGTGCCGCGGCATCATAGCTCATAGCAACCTCCAATTCCTGGGCTCCAGCGAGTCTCTTGCCTCCGCCTCCCAAGTAGCTGGGACCACAGGCGCCCGCCACAATGCCTGGCCATTTTTTGGTTGCAGCCGTCATTGTTGTTTGGCGGGCCCGGGCTGGATTCGAACCCGCCAGCTCAGGTGTATGTGGCTGGCGCCTTAGCCCGTTGAGCTACAGGCGCCGAGCCAATTTTTATATTTTTAGTAAGAGAGAGGGTATCACTCTTGCTCAGATTGGTCTTAAACTCCTAAGCTCAAGGGATCCTCCTGCCTCAGCCTCTCAGAGTGCTAGGATTACAGGTGTGAACCACCATGCTTGGCCCTAAGCCTATTCTTAAACATGTTCAGTGATGGTGACCGCACTGCTTTCTGAAGCAACTTTCCCAGTCACTCATTCCAGAGGCTCTGTAGTATTAATACCGTGTCCCACACTTTATCCCTGTCCCTGCCCTCCACCCAGCTCTGGGCATATAGAGGTCCACTGACCATGCTAGCTATGATCCATACAATGGATGTCTGCCTTCTTTGATTCTCAGGGCTATGCTCAGCAGATGGTTACTGATAAGGACTCTGGGGATATCTGCTATGCCTCACTCATCCACCTAAACCACTCCAGCCCTGAAGACTCCATCTACGCCAAGACCCTGCCCAACATGAAGCTCATGTCTGACTCCATTCTGACTGTGGAATATGCCAGCATCACTGGAAAGGGACCCCAGCCCTCCAAGTCAGCTGCCCTAGAAGTGGAGTCTAGAAACTAAAGGCAGAATTCACCAGGCAATGAGCATTTATCTAATGCTCTACCAGCAATGGGTGACTTCCAAAGATAGCTACCAACTCCCAGGGCTACTCCCTCCTGCAAGGGAGGTAAGGAAAACAGAGCAAAGGAAGGAAAAGTCCTTATGAACTCGAAGGGCTGAAGCTTTGAGTCTGAGAGCTGAGATGCCTTAAAGGGCAATTTCTGGTCACCTCCTGTCCCCAGGATCCACTAAGGCAGAGTTCAACTAGAGAGATGACTCAGTCCTTGTGCCTCCGAGTAATTCAATTTATCTCCCTCTGTGACCATCACTTCCTTCTGACCAGGGACTAGGAAGTCCTGACAGATTGTGCAAGTTCTCCTATTGGCACCTCTCTCCCTGAATGCTCCTCCCTAACTGTCCTCTCTGGACTTCTACATTCTGAGAGGTTCTAGGAAGTTCTGGGCACTCTCCATCCCCTGGATCAGCTCTTCCTCTCCTTTCTAGGCTCCTGATTCCAACATCCCTCCCACTCATGAAATGCTTAGGACCTTGCCAGGAGGAACTCTGGCTTGTGGGCAGTGTCTACTCCTTGGCTCTGGCCCTGGCCCCGGCCCTTGCCATGCAGAATATGGCAGGGGACCTTCCTTCCCTGTGGCCATCCACATAGCTCCGTAAGAACTAATGTAAGTTCCTCTGCCTCCCATAGAATCTATTATCCACTCTGCTAACTGCATCTTAGGCAAAAAAGAGTAGGCGAGGAGGATGCCTCCTACTTAGTCTAAGTACATTCCATAGGGCCCTTTGAGAAACAGGGCTTCTTTTTTTGATAATGTGACTCCAAGAAGTCACTTGGAACTCTGGAAGCTCCAGGATGGGTGGGTGAAAGGGTGATGTCCTAGTTACGTAATGGGGAAGGAAGATTGCTAGCAATTGAAGGTTCATCATTTCTCAACAGTGACTTTAAATAACACTGAATCTAGCTGCTGACGGGATGGCCAAGCCCTGTCTATAAAACTCAATAAGAAGTCACACAGAGGACAAGGAATTCACCACTACTGCTTAGCAGCTGGCTTGTGAATGATTTTGTCAAATAGGACCTGGCTTCTCCATGTTCACAAGGGGACCAAGGTCAGGCTGCATCATGGCCAGAGGGGTTGAAGAGGAATGAGCGGGAGGTTTTGGATCTGGTGGGCCAGTCTTTGAGAATATGAGTTCTTCCTGTGAGAGGAAGGTGGGTAAGTTCCTGTCACTTCTGACTGTGACACCTCTGCTGCCATCATATGTAGCCCAGGGTCCCAGTGTCAAGGAATGGTTCTGTCCCCAAACCGTGGCTCAATGGGGATACAAACTGTGCAGACCTGTAAGGCCAGGCACTGAAGTTCAGAAAGCCTAGAGCCGGAAGGGAGTGGCATGTTTGGAGTGTCACCCTGACTCCTGAGGTCTCTGCCTCAGCAATCCAGATCTGACTCCTAGGGCCTGGACAATTGCTCTACCCTGACCTCCTGGTCAATCTAGCTTTGCTTTGAGAAGGTCACTGGCATTGACTTGTGGCCTCATTTGACCTCTGGTCCTTCATAGTTCCAGGCTGTCAACAGTGTCTCTGCTGTTGGTCTGTATTTTAGACTAGGTAGCCACTGAGGAAACCCATCTTCACCATGTACTCCTCAGCTCAGCTTGCCTGCCTGTATTGGTCTGGCTACAGCACCAGGAGCCGTGTAGGGGGTCAGGTTCCTCGTAAATTGTCAAAACTGAAAGGATTCACCCACTAGAACTCTTAGAGTTATGACTGGTCTATATGCATTACACAAGCATTTGTGGGAGCCTGCTGACTGCCGGTCGCTGTGCTTAGGGTTGGGGATACAGAGGTTGAGTCCAGTAAGCCCACATCTATGGAGTGCTTAAAATGTGCCAGATTCCTCTTCATGGATTAACGGCTCGAACATCCCTTTAAGGTCAGTACTTTCCCTCATTTTACAGATGGAAAAATAGAAGCACGAAGAGGTTAAGTAATTTCCCAAAGTCACCCAGCTAATAAACGGTAGATCCTGAACTTTGAAGTTTTTTTTTGCAGTTTTTGGCCGGGGCTGGGTTTGAACCCACCACTTCTGGCATATGGGGCTGGCGCCCTACTCCTTGAGCCACAGGTGCTGCCCTGAACTTTGAAGTTTTAACCACTATGCTTTTGTGCCTTTCCCTTAAGAGGGTGTGTGTGTCGGGTAGATGTATGATAAAACTAATGGCAATACAAAACATTGGCTGCAGCTAGAGAAATGCTGAAGGAGCTAGGGAGGATGGGGGAGCATGACTGTTTGATACAAGCCTCCAGGAGGCCAGAGGGGCTAGAAGTGGTGACCTCTCAGCTGGAGAGTTTCAGGGTTCAACACCAAATTAACCAGTGGCCCTTGAGAGGAGGAGAGAGCTGTTGCTGCTACCACCAAAGGCCTGGAGGCACCTTTCCAGAGAACCGGTCTCAGGGAGGTATGCCTTTTCCTTATCCCAGGACTAGGCAGGACCCACAGGAAGAGTACAGGAGGCGGGGGAGGATGAGGAGCAGGAGGAGGAGACACATAGGATGGAGAGTGAGGCTGCTCCTTGACCTTTGGCGCCGTGGGTGGCTTTAGGCTCATTGCAAACCTCCGCCTCTGCACCTCTGCGCTGCCCGGCCCGGGAGCAGCACCCTTCTCACTAAGGGGCTGCTCGCCCAGCTGCACGGTGCATCCTGTCTTCACTTCACTTCCCTCTGTTCTTTAGACACACAAAGCAGCAAGTTTCTCCATCAACCTGTTTGACATTTTGGTGATTGTTTACAGCCACTAAGTTTTGGGATAGTTTTAGGATATAGCAACAGACAATCAACACAAATAGCCAAGACAAATTTGAAGAACAAGGTGATGGGAAAATAGATGGCCTTACCCTAGCAGAAACCACAACTTACTATGAAGTCATAGTAATTGCCACACAATCCTGGAATGGAAAATTGGCCAAGGCAACACAATTAGAAGGCAAGAAATGGGCCCTTTATTTTCTAATAAATATGGAAAGGAAATATGGAAATATGGAATACTTTCTTTCTGGTAAATATGGAAAGTTGGCATTTGGCAGAGCCACATTATGTATTAGGCAGAAAGAATAGAATGTTTAATGGGACTGACACAACTATCTATCCACATATGAAATGAAGTAAAATTATACTTCTACCTTATGTCTTACACAAAAATAAATTCCAGGTGGGTTATATTTGTAAGTCTAAACACAAATAACCAAATAAGAGAATGTTTAGACAAAAATCTGAGCTATTATGATTTTAGGATTCAGAAAGATTTTTTTTAAGGAAGACAGCAAAAGCACAAACTATAAAGGGCAAAAAATGTGACATGGTTTACCATGTTGAATTGAAAACTTTGACATGCAGAAGACACCAGAAGTAAAGTCATGTACATAGAACAAAAGAGAGAGGTCAGGGCTAGTGTTACTTGCTGACCCAGAGGAAAGTGGCCAGAAGACCTGTAACCCTTGAGGGCTGCTTTTGTTTAGATGAAAAGAGAAAGAGGAGGATTCAAGGAAGGAGATGGAAAAGAAGCTACCGGATTGGTAGGAGAAATGCCAGTGCACCACCATGTATCAGTCAGGGTATGTTAGCTGCTGTAACAAAAAAAAACAATAAAAGTTTATTGCTCACTCCTGTCACAGTGCAATGGAGATTTATGAGGAATCTATGCCCCACACAGTCATTCAGGAGCCCAAGTTTCTTCCAACTAGTGGCTCTGTTATCCTGTAGAGCCTCAGGGCCCTCCAGTGAATCCTCTGTATGGGAGAGGTGGCCTGGAGTGGCAAACTTAAGTTCTTCAAAACCCAGTCACATGACCACCTCAAACCATAAGAGAGACTGGAAGGTACAGTCTAGTTGTATTCTGAGAAGAAAATAATTTAGTGAACAACTACTTAATCTCTTCCAAGATCAAGATATTCTGAAATATAAGTTGTTGATGTAAGTTCAAAGACCTTAGGGAAGCTTCCTCCGGGTTCAGAAATGTGACCTATCTTTTCTTCCTGCTACTACCTCTTCACCTGCCTGTTTCCATCTCCTAGGAATTCCAACTGAATTTCTCAAAACAAGCCCCTTTCTCTACCTGCAACTATCATTTGTGTAACCCCTTTACAAATGATTTTGTGAGGGTCCTGTCTTTCAGAGTTTCGTTCTAGGAAGCCCAGGCTGACACCAAAAGCAAGTCACCAAAATAATCTCGAACTCTGCCCTGTTCTGTAGGGAAATACACAAGTGTACATTTCAAAGTCCACTTATCTTGCTGGCAGTGTATGGCAGCTGCCTTCTCACTCACTCCCAATCAAATCTCTCCCCAAGCTACTTTTTTCCCGGCTCTTTAATGTTTTGCTCACCCAGTGGTTGGCCATTAGTGTCTTCACTAAAGAAGACATGTCTCCTTAGCCAAACACTTAGAACTCAACAAGATGGGCCTGAGGTAGGTGAAAGCACAGATTCTCCATATCTCTCTGGTCCCTGATATTTTCGGTCTCTGTTTTAGGAGTTGCGGTAGCTGAGGTTGTGATAACAGTTTGGAAATGTGAGGCAGGAGATTGACCATAGTGGGGTCTGCTATATGTCAGTAACCTTAGAAAACAAAACCTGTGCCTCACAAGTAAAGATGAGTACGCTTACTGCAGCTATTAAAGTATTTAGGTTCGCTGCTCAATGCTTCATGAAAGATGAATGTCTTAAGAGATGTTAGGAAATGTCATGTGAAAAGATTCTATGTAGCAATATATTGTCTCCAAAGATTTTAATGTGAGCCATGTTTATCACAATTTGCAAAAACCAACTCTCTTGCTATCTATTATTAGAAAGATAAGTAAAAAAATTATGTTATGTTCATACCAAGGAATACTATGTAGATCTAGTAAGGAATGAAGTAAAACTCTATCTGTTGTTATGGAAATATGTCTAAATTTCACCTTGTACTAAGCTATGTTATTCTGCACAAGTTGTTTAATATCTTTGAATCTCAGTTACCTGAAACAATAATATTACCTACCTCATAGATAACGATGTATCAGTTAATACATACTACATTAATTAATGTATAATCAATATATTAATTAATGCCAATATATTAATTAATATATAATAATGTTGTAAACATGTAAAGTGTTTAGAACAATTCCTAGCATGTAGTAAGCACTTAATAAATGTTAGTGTTTTTAAGTGGTAGAATTAGAGACAACTTTTACTTTTTCAGAGAGAATTTTTATGTATTGTTCATATAAACATTATTAAAAGTAGTTTCTTTAAGATTTTTTAAATGTTTAAAACATTTTATGTGGTTAATAAAAGGACAACATGGCTAATTAACTGTGTAATAAGAAGTAAACTTTATAATAAAACAAGAGGAAAAGGTCACAATACAACTGCTCCTTGTTTTTTAATTACCTGTGGCTTAAATTTATTTACTTATTTTTTTATTAAGTCATATACACATAGATCATGAATTTGGAGAACACTCAGGGATCTAAATTTATTTTTTCTGAGAGTTTGTTCTCCCAGCACTTCAAAAGAACTGAGAAGAAAGCATGGCCATCCCCCAGTTCCTGCCACAAGCATGTTTCGGGGAAACTAATAAGCCAACCTCACAGAGAAGACAGGAAAAAAACAGCACAGCCTTTGATATTGGCTGACAGCAGTGACTATTTCTTTTTTCTTTTCTCTTTGTCCCAATAAAAACCTCAAACTCCTTACCCTGGCTGCCAACACTTCTCCTTTGTTTCTCTCGTGCCATGCTTTTCTCCCCATTGGGAAGTAACATATACTTTTTTTGTTTGTTTGCAGTTTTTGGCCGGGGCTGAGTTTGAATCCACCACCTCCAGCATATGGGGCCGGCGCCCTACTCCTTTGAGCCACAGGCACTGCCCACTTTTTACTTTTTTCTCTCCTAATCTTCGTGTTGAGAATTCTCTCAGCCTCAGCTGGGAGTTCCCACCCCAGCAGTTAGTAGACATACTCTCCCCATCTAAGCACAGCAGCTTACCTTGGAAGAGATGACCTGTGATTTGAAGATATGATGTTTTGACTGCTCATAAACTCTTTACAAAG
>CAUYRH010080847.1:0-61602 GCA_963574655.1 Perodicticus potto
CCAACAGAGCTGATTATTATAAAGAGCCTGTCACCTGCCCCCTTCTTTTTTTTTTTATTATATCATGGTTGTGTACATAAATGTAATCATGGGGTACAATGTGTTAGTTTTATATACAATGGGAGATATTTTCATCGAACCAGTTGACATAGCATTCATGGCATTTTCTTAGTTATTGTGTACAGACATTTATATTCTACCTTTAGTAAGTTTCACCTGTACCCTTCTAAGAGGCACCATAAATATGGACACATCAATTACTCATTACTCTCCCTCCACCCGTCCTCCCGCCTCCCCTACCATGTCCCTTTCCCCAAATCATGTGGTGTAATTGGGTTATAGCTTTCATATGAGAGTTATAAATTAGTTTCATAGTAGGGCTGAGTACATTGGATACTTTTTCTTCCATTCTTGAGACACTTTGCTAAGAAGAATATGTTCCATCCCCATCCATGTAAACATGAAAGAAGTAAAGTCTCCATCTTTCTTTAAGGCTGCATAACCTGTGCATTCGATCTTTCCACCTTCCACCCTGAGTGCAGGCAGCCTGAGGCCCTTGCCAGATAAAAATGCCGTTGTCGTGCTTCTTACACAGCCTACAGATGAATGAACCACTGAGACCTTTTTTTCCTTTTAAATTACCCTGCTTCAGGTATTCCTTCCCAGCAAGACAAAACAGATGAAGATAAGTCCCCTGCATCTCCACTGTGTACAGAAAATCACATAAAACTCCTCAGCCTGTGATGACTGAGCCAAGATTAGGGCTGAAGGCAACCTAACTCTAAAACCTTGTCCTCTCCTTACATCCAGGGGTGTCATTCTGTGGGACAAATATGCTTCCTGAATGGAACACACTGAACTCTTTAGGATCAGGAATCTCCTCTGTACCAGGACCTCATTTCACTTCCAACATCCTATATTTGAATTGATCCTATGAATGAATGAGGTTTGCAGGAAAGGTGCAAATTTAGGAATATAAATAAGCATTGCCCAGAGGGCCCAAGGAGTGTGGGCTGGATTTAGCACCTAGCTTTCATGAATAGAATGTGTCAGAAGTTAGTGTCTTGGAGATTAGGAGATAAAAGTCATTGCTACTCTCTTTTTTTTCTCTCATCACCTCTCTCTTTTCCATCCCTCACATTGAGGACCCAGCAGCCACGTCATAGGAATATTTGAATGACCTTATGAAGATGTCAATTAGATGAGGAACTGAGTCCTCCAGCATGAACGTAGCTGTGTGACTGAGCCACTTGGAAGTGCATCTTCCAGACCCAGGTGAGACTTGCCATGTGTAGTTTTGTCAGCACTTTAACTACAACCTCAGGACAGCCCCATCCCGAGGCATGCATTGAGCCAGTCCCGGGTTCCCGATCTACGGAAATTCTATGTTAATACATGCTTCTTTTCCTAAGTTGCTAAGTTGTGGGGTGATGTGCTCTGCAGCAGTAGATAAGAGGTACGATTGGACAACCTGTAGGTTTTTGGTAGCATAGAGTGTCCTTCCAATAGCTTGTAAATGTCTCTTGGAGATTTGCCAGGAAACTTCCACCATAGTAGGCTTTCTGTCAAACTTTGATGTGTTCTCCCTAAAATAAAATCTAGGGAATCTTCATGTAAACTTAATGGATGACTGTCAATCTTTGCCTGTCCTGGTCGTGTGCCCTTATTTGCTGTTACTTTGGTTTTCCTGAGGATGAAGTAGTTCAAGTTGAACCCTCACTCCTAGCTTCACAGATGAATGCACAACTTGGGTCTAGCCAAGTGGTGTATGTCATGTTATGTTTATGGTGTTTCTGGTTCAGAAACAGGCACCTGACCCAAGTCTGCTCAACCAAGGGATTCTTAGCAACACGGCTAGGAATGGACACTGTCTTCCCACCAGACTAGACATGACATAGAAGCTAGAAAGATATAAATCCTGAAACTGTTGGAGCCCACCACACAGGAGTTGTGGGATTTAAGACTACACAGCTGACATCAGTACTGAGAAATGGAAAGAAACCAAACCTTCCAGCAACCCTTGCAATACAACCTCACCGTAAATCTTAAACGTGCTCTTCAGGTACCTAATCCAAGTAATTTCCCTTTTGGCTTAGGAAAATTTTATTGGTGTTTTTATCATTCGTAACCAAAAAAGTTTAACTAACATAAAGGTGTGTGCTAGACCTGCCGGATCCTGCCACCTCCCACACCTGCCCACATCTTCTCTGCCCAAGTCTTCAATGGCGCCTTTCACTCATTTAATGCAGCTCAAAGTATCCCATTCAGAAAACATTGTACCCTCTCCATAAATCCAACCCTTTAGGAAATTTTGGTCAACGACGTCTTTTCTGGTTGCTTTGTTTTGCTTTGACCCAGGCTGTGGCGATGCTATTTCAAAGCCCGATATTTTTCTCTATTTAGGAACTGGTTAACTACACATTTCTAAGCAACCAGCAGGACACTTTTAATCTCCATATGACCCAGATGATGGCTCATTCATCAGAAGGCACACTAGACTCATTGCTTTAAGGGATCATAAGGCAGGTTCATAAACAAAGTACTTCTCTGGGGCGAGGAATACTTGAGCGTATTAACACTTTTTATTAGGTCTTTACCATTTCATTATTACCTAAGTCCAGCTGAAGCCAGAGGCCTGGGCATTTAATTATTGCAGACATAAGTTAGTGGGCACTCTCTCTGTGCCAGCATGAGTTTATTTATATTTCCTTTTCAAGAACAAGAGAGTTAAGTGCCTCTTAATAACGCATGACAGGCTTCTGGGGTGCTAGAATCCATGATTTATGGACAAACATATAATTATGAGCCAGTAAAATCATAAGCTCATCATTTCATCAGAAAGAGAGACATGAAAAGAGTACCACTACTTAATTTTTTTCTGCTTCCTGTGAAGACCTTCAAAGAAAACTGGCAGTGAGAAGAAAACATGCCTTTCAGGTAATGTGGTTGAAAGCCATGGCTTGCTACAAGCACCAGAAAAGCTCATTATGCCGTCCAATGGGGGGCGAGGGCAGCAGGAAGGATACCTAGCTTCTGTTCATAAGACACTCTCTCACCAAACCGTGCACAACCTCAAAGAACAACAAAGCAATAACGTGCAGGGGTTAAGAGTGCAGGCTCAGAGCAGCAGGTTGGGTGGAGACCCTACATCTAACGCCCGTTAGCAGCGTGACCACAAGGAAGTTACTCACCTCCTTAATGCCTCTGATTGCTCATCCATAAAATTCAGGTAACAGGCATTACCTACATTAAAGACGTGTATGAGGCAAAAATAGGTCAATAATGCTAACATACCTTAATAGTGCGTGGCCAATAATTAGTTAGCTATTAGTGTCCATTATTGCTATTATAAACCACTCAGGGCAAGAAGCCAAGTGCTTTCCTTCTCTGCAGCTCCTTACGCTCTCCGAGCACCACCCTGCACACAGTCTTATGTTCAGTGAATATCTGCGGAAAACGTGCATTCCATGGGAACAAAAGAACCTGAGATCTACTTACTCAGGTTCAAGTTCTCACCCAGTGAAAACCCGTTAAACTGAAGAAGGTTCCAGGGAAAGGGACTATACAGAAATAAGTAAGCACGTAGCCAGTTAGTCTGTGACTGGACCGACCTTCCTTTCTTCCTTTCTTGCTTTTTTCTTCCTTCTTTCTTCCAACTATGTCCCTTACACACCTACAGTGTTACAGGCACTCTGCTAAACAATGGTAAAGACACTGTTTAATAAAACATAATCCTAGAACCCATGAAGTTTCCAATAAATTATGTTATTTAATAAAACACATAGACATGAGTGTAAATACCTACATGTACATACGATGGATCAAGCATTGTGCAGTCTTTTTTTTTTTATTTATTTATTTATTTTGCAGTTTTTGGCTGGGGCCGGGTTTGAACCCACCTCCTCCAGTATATGGGGCCGGTGCCCTACTCCTTTGAGCCACAGGCACTGCCCCTATTCTGTGGTCTTTTAACAAATATTGCACTACTTTATTTCCTCCAATGAGATTGCATTATACACACATTTAACACGTGATGGTTCAATTACATGTAACGAGAATAAAAGGAAATAAGAAAAAAATGAAACCTATCTTTGATTCCTTCCATCCTGCTTGAAAACTAGATTTTGACTTATGAGAAGCCAGAGAATTTAGCAAGAGTCAAGCACAAGAGGAAAAAGAAACAGAAAATTGATTCTTGAGTGTTGAGTTTCTGAGAGCCCAAGTCCTTGCAGTTTTAATTTTAACTTAAGGGCTTTGATTATTGAACATTTTTGCCTTATACACTCTGGTTTAGAACTCATTTCCGTGTAAGGTGCAATCACATTAGGCCATTATCATCTCACCCAGGGAAATTAAGGCATTAAGAACTAACATGGCTTGGCAAAAGTTAAATGGCTACAAAATGATGAAGCCATGTTCAAACCGAATTCTGAAAAATCTTAACCATTGTAAGACACTGATTCTGAATTCTTCATTTCTTCATAATAAACTAAAATTAGCTTTCTTATGGTTTCCACCTTATAGACTCAGAGAAAAAAAAAATCAACTCTATGGTGTACATGGAAGCTCTTTTAATGCTTAATAAAAAGCCATCATGCCTCTTCCTGCATGTTAACCCTGGGCCTTGTTTCTCTCCTCACACAGCTAAGCACTAATACATCCTTTAATTGTTTACTCTGTAATATGACTTCAAGGGCCCCCAGCACCCTGAACTCTTTCTTACTCTCTGACAGAACATGTTCCACTTTGCAAGTGTTACTCTTAAGGCTTAGAATGCATGCCACAGGATCCTAGCATGGCATGACAGAGGAGGTCCATCATTTGCTGCTTCCTACGTATAAAGACCAGTGGACATTCATTACCCATGTTTTCATAAACCCCCACTACCAGAAGCCAAGAAGTACAGTGTGGTGGGAAATAGCACATGCCCTCGGCCTTAATATGTGGGACACAGAGGGAATGGCCTGGGCTGGGGTTGGTGGACGCCTCGGGCACAACAGCACAGCCGGTGGTGCTCAGCCCCAGAGGATGCTTTCAAGTGAGCCTCACTTGAGATTTTTAAGAGAAATGAAAATCCATTTGTTACTTGAAATTGCCCATTTTAAAACACATTTTGGGCCCAACCTCAAATTTAATTTTTGTATTCTGTGCCCAATATTGAATTTAAGCAAACAAACACACAAATAAAATGATGCATCCCTTTGGCCCTCAGTTAAATTGCTGGTTGTATTTTGACCTCTTTTCTAGACAACATGCATCATTTGTTGCTGTTAAATATCTCATTAGTGCTTTGGGAAGCCTCATTAAGCAACTGGCATATATAGAGCCCACTATTGACAAAAATGCTCGAGCATTTTTCCCATAGAGCTTGCATTCAGAATTTATTTCCCAAATCTCACATTGGGAAGGGTGCTTTATTTGTTTGTTGTCTTATTTATTTATATATGCATGTAGTTTTTTTTAATGTACTTAGAACTAAATATAGAACTTTATATCTATTTCTTCTAATATTGTTAAATCAGACTCAAAGTTCCAGCCTATCAAAATCTTTCTTATTTTCTTCCCTCCAGTTCTGTGTTCTGATAACTGCCCCCATTCCATCCCTCAAACTGTACGCAATCCCTGGACATAAAGAAGACAGCAGATTTTGTGTTTGGATCACCATAATTTTCATTTCCCTCCAGTTTACATTGTCTCTCTTGGGTAAGTCAGGGACTCAATGCTCAGAGTTTCCTGAGTGCCACGTATTATGCAGATGCTCTATCAAGGTCACGACTGTTCCATGCAACTCCCTCTGGAGTTGGTCCTGCAATTCCTGAGGGAGTTGCAGGGGAGTCCAGTCATCAAGGTCATGACTGTTCTCTGCAACTCCCATCTCTGGAGGGGAACAAGAGGCTTAAGGAACTGCAGAGGTGAGTGACTTGTTCAGGCCCATCCTGGCTTATTTGTACAGATACCATCTCCCTGGAAACATCATTAAGCTGGTCCCCCTTCTGTAATGATAATGTGAGAATGAAAATCCTCTCTGGGGAGTACGTGGTTTCTGCACCTTCGTGGGAAGTTCCCGTGGGCTGGTATCTGTTTGCAGAGTGCTCATGAGTGCTGTGTACTTTGGACGTGTCCTCAGCATGGAAGCAGAGGTAGCCGTGAAGATGCAAACAACTATTCAGAGAACCAATCCTCTCCGAGATATCACATAGTTGATTATTTATATGCATGCCTGAGTGTATTGCACATAATTAATTATATCCCTGGATCTGACACAAGTCCCTGGATTTGCTGCAGAGCCTCATTTTCCCCAGGACAGTGTTAAGGCAGCAGTGGGCATGGTCACCTGAGATTCCACCTGTAATCTCCAATCACTCTTGCTGGGAGGAAGGCTCCACTTTCATTTAGCTACAAGAGGGACTGTGGAACATGTAACTACTGTCTTCCATAGGATTTACCTATCAACCCAAGCACATGATAGCTTCAGAATATAGAAGCTAGAGACAAAAGACTATAGAAGGAGAGACAAAAAGCATAAAGTGACAACAGAATCCAGCCCGCTATGGGATTTGCCTCTCTAGTGTGGAATCCTCCAGGACAGGAGATTGAGAGCGCACACCAGGCTCTCTGGAGGAGAACAAAAGGCTTAAGGAAGTGCAGAGATGAGTGACTTGTTCAGGCTCATCCTGGCTTACGTGTACAGAGACTGTCTCCTTGGAAACCTCATTATGCTGGTCCCCCTTGTGTGATGATGATGTGAGACTGAGAAATAATTTCTGTTATAAAGGACAGCCAAGAAAAACGCATCATCATCACTTTTTTGTTCTGTTGCAGATGAGTTTCTAAAATGTGGTTCTCATCTTTTGAAACATCAAATGTTTCAAATTTTGAGTCATTCAACCAAACCCAACCCTAGAATACATGGATATCAAATAAGTTAGTCAGGTTTAGGGAATAAAACTACCGGATTTCCAGGTATATTTGAATTTCAAACAAACAACAAGTGACGTTTAGTATAAGTAATGATTTTTAGTATAACTATGTCTCATGTAATATTTGAGACTAAAATAACTGTTGTCTGCCTGAAATTCAAATACAATTGGCCACTGAGAGTACAATATTTTTCCTGGTAATCCTAATTGCATGGAGTTTCCGCACATTGATATTTATGCAAGTTGTATGCTAGTTTACTTTTTATTTTTGGCAAAATTTTACTTTCCAAACCCAGGAAACAGGTCATAACAAATCAGCATTTCCTGTGGATGATTTTTTTTGGCTAACCGCCAGAGAAACATCATTTTTTAAATCAAAATTGTCTCCGATTTAAGGTGTTACTCTGTTCAAAAATCTGACCCTCAACTGGAGATTACAAGAAGAAGAAAATATCTCTCCCAAGATCTTTTCAATTATTGAGAAAAAAATTATAGGCTTTTATTTCTATTCTAATGATCCTCCAATTGAGGGGCAGGTGTCACAGCTGTAGTGTAGAATTCAGTATTATTATTATTCTCTTTCAAAAAATGAATAGATAGGGATCTTGGGGTCTCAGAAAATTAAAGGAGAATAGATGCCAGTTAAGATTCAACGTTTTCTCCCAGATTTTTCATGCACTCTGCTACAATGTAATAGAACTGTGTTGAAAACATTATAAACCAGTAGATTCATTGTTCTAATAGCCTCATGGAAACAATACAACAGAGCCAGAGATGGATCCTGGAAGATTTTCAAACCTTTCAAATAGAATTTGAGGGAAAACAAAAGTCAAAACAGATGAAAAACAGGAAAAAATGCTCTCTGAGAGGGTTTTCCAACTGTGGAATTTGTAACATTGATAATACTTAAGATTATTTTAGGCGATACAAAGACAAATATTTTTTTAAACTTTTACACCTTAATGTGAAACACCTTACTGTTAATTTAACACAGAGAGAACTCAAGATTTCATGCATTATTGACTTAGAGTGTGGCTAAATTTAGCTCTTCCTTTTTAAATTTAAAAGGCAAATTAATTAAAGAAAAACAGTAAGTACACGAATTAAAGAAAAACAATAAGAGGCACAAGATTACTCAAAAATTGTGAAGGTGGGGTGAAAACACACTCTGGTAAATATTGTCCAAGGAGAGGGTTGTTTCTGCTCCAGATTATAAGCAAGATATCTGCTCCAGGGACAGGGAAGGAGTGTCTCCTGCCAAAGCCCTCTCCTGATTCCTAGTGAGTCTCCGCAATCAGTCATTCACTCCTTTCTGAGGTCAGTCTGACCTGCAGCCCTACAGAACATGAGATGTTCAGTCAGTACAAGACTCTGAAGAACAAGGCATGGCAACAGAGAGGGCTGCACACTTGACTATGTCTATAGATAAAACCTCAGCCACAGTTTAACGACGTCTTCATCTGTAGACATGCATTCCACAGACTCCTGTTCATGGACCATTGAGCCAACATTATGAGCAGCTAAATTTTACCAGTGAGGTAATCAAACTTATCCTCTACAAACACAAGAAGAATCCTTGGATCCAACCTCCTGCAGTCCTTGGAGTAAATGATTATGTCCTAAAGAATTTAGCATTGCTCAAAGAGAGGTCTGGCCTGCTTTGGCTCCTAAAGGATGAGCCCTCAGCCCTTGGAATATCTTGCTTGATAAAAGTATCTTTGTTTACCTGGGATTCCTGGCCACACAAATCATAACAATGTGATTTGTGATAGGGGATTTGCCTCCGGAGGGGGCCAATGGCAAATGTCAGGAACATGGATGGTCAATCAGAATTACGTGATTGAGCATCTGTGAAGACTCTGGGCACCAAGGCTCACATGAGCTTCTCTGGTTGGTGATCTTCCCTGAATACTATTGTGCACCTATGACCTAATGGGAAGAGGACAAATGGGAGCTTCCTGGATTCTACTCTATTTCCTCTTGCACTGGCTGACTTTAATGTGTATTCTTTCTCTGCAATATACTGTCACCACAGTGGAACTGCTGTAGGGTGAATCTTATGAGCCCCTCCAGCAAATTATTAAAACGTAAGTCTGAAGACCTATGAACTCACAACTGGTGTCGGAAGTGAGAGTCATCTTACAGCTGTAATTTCCCATTCTCACGTACTCTTTCCCTCAGTCTCAAAGCTGGAAGGAACTGCAACTGAGTCCTGGTTCCAGATGCCATCTTTACCATCCTTTAAGAAGGGAATGAAGCAGAAAGTGTTGACTACAGGTGAGGAAACCATGACACTGATGTAAATCCAAAGCTAATAAGTAGACGAGAAAACTAGAACCCTGGTCTCAGGGTCATGGTGCCCTATACTTTCTTTCGTGACATACAAAGGAAATAACAATAATAGCTATTTTATAATGAAAACTCACTATGCATTGTGCAGAACTTTATAGGTCATATCACTTCTTATGAGGAGTAACAATCAAGTAGTGTATCTTACCATTTCCATACCATCTATGTTGTATGCAAGCATAAACTTTTCATCTTTCTATGAGTACATACATGCATGTGTAGCAAATCAAAGACATAGTCAATTGTTTGGAAGGATGTATATCAAACAGGTAATGATTACATTGATAGGGAGCAGATTGACGAGAATAAAAAAGGAACAAGTTTTAGAGCAAAGTTTAGAAAAATAGAGGCCTAGGACTTATTGGCTTACTCATATTAATTTTCATAAGAGACAGCAATTTATATATTCTGATGGTCAGAGGAAAAAAGAAAGAAAGAAAGAAATTAAACATGGTTCAGGCCTGACCAGTCAAGGCAATATTTGAACTGAAGTCTGACCTTAAGATCAGGTTCTCTACTGCTACAATATTGAGCTTCTAACAAATTAAAAGTGGAAGAAAATGAAAATATTTTTTTAAATTACTTTACTTGACTTAGACAACAATTTCAAAGGATTGAGTTGGTGTCTAGAAGGGGAACGTTTGCCTACTCTGCTGCCCCCTAAGTCACCCAGGGTTCCTGGTACCTGTGGCCAGTCTTGGTTATGATGCTATCTGTGTCAGCTTTCCCTAAAGAGTCAGGTCACCTCTCTAGAATTTACCTCTTTCAGTGAACGAGTCCTCAGTGAACACTGTTCTTCCCCTGATGGCACAGATATACTAGCAAATGACTCAGATGTGTGTGGTCTTTGCTCTGAGGTAGCACCTGCCAACATGCTCATAATTCCCTCACAAGCCCTATACCTGCTGTTGTCTATCTCTTCTAAGACCAAGTAGAGGATGCTTTTAGAGCAGAAGTCCCTAACCTTTTAGGAACCAGGGACCAATTTCATGAGAGACAATTTTTCTACAGAGTTGGGGTATGGGGAGATGGCACGGGAGGCAGAGCTCAGGTGGTGACACTGAGCAGCCCAGTGTTAGCTGCAAAAGTGCTTGGTTCTGGGTCAAAAGGGACATGACGAGGATTCCTCCTCTGATCGGGAAAGAGCAAGAAGAATCAGAGGTGTAGAGACAACCAGAGAGAGAGCTAGAGACACACAGAGAGAGGCAGGGAGACAGAAAGAAGAGAGCACGTAAGAGAGCACAGGAGCCGAAAGAAAGAAAGAAAGAAATAGAACCAAGTGGTAGAAATAGAAGACATGGAGTATGGAGGAAAGACAAAGATGACAAGCTTAACCTGAAACAGAGAGCTGGAGACTGTCATTCAGAGAAAGAGAGTGAATGTGATCAGAAACAGAGAGAGGAAGTTGAATAGAGACGGGAGTCAGAAAGACAGAAAGGAAAGAGAGCACGCGAGATGAAAGAGAGAAAGCAACAAAGGGCAGCCAGGTAGAAACAGACAAAGAGCATCTTAAATAAGAGAGAGGCAGACAGCGACAGAATGACAGAGAGGGAGAGAGAGAAGCTTTGAGGCAGATGGAAAGAGACATACAGCAAAAGGAAAGAAAGGAAATGAAGGTACAAGAAGGCGCACGCCGTACAAGCTTGACCTCCAGCCTGGATGGCCTGTGTTTCTCCGTCCTGTGCGTCTCACTAATCAGAGTGGTCCCCCCCAGCCTAGCTCCAGCGCTTAGTCACAATTACTCCCGCGCCTATCCTTCCTGGGCCTGAATCTATTAGCACTTCAATCGTGCCTCATTAATAGTGTTCCTTTGTTGTCTGCAGAAATCTTACCCAGCCTGCACCAAATTAAAATCTAACAAAACATCAGGTTGCCACCGGACTAACAAGCAAATGGCAGCTGTTTGATTAGAACTTAAACTTGATGAGATGGAGCCGCGAGGGAAAAACTCCAGAGGAAAAGCATGAAACTGTTAAAAGTCATCAAGCCTGAAATTAAGACTTTATTTAAATGTAAAGGAACTCTCTCCTACCGTAGAAACAGTAAGCTGGCCAGAGCCACAGAGGGTCCACGTGCAGGCCCCATCTCTGCCATGTGGCCGCACTGGGAGCTACATTAGGGGAAAAAACAGGTCTAGTCCCTCCCCTTCTCCCCGTTCCCCTCAAAAACCCAGAAAGAACTGGTCTAAATCAATCTTGTATGTCAAAGCACAATAAAAAATTTGAACACAACAAAACACAAAATAGCACAGTAGATAGTGATCTCTCATGGCCTCAACTAGCGTATTATATTAATTATGGTGACTTGGAAAAGGGCAAAATATGACCTCATTCTTACATTGACACAAGATTCAAGATCTCAGATGCATCTTAGAGGAGAATGTCTACTTCAGACAAATTTATGAAAGCCCCCACAGTTAAAATAGAATCAAAAAGAAAACAATGTTCAACAGGGAATGTTTGCAGAGAACTCTGATCCCTTCCATCCCTCCAAATCAAGTTAGTTTTTTTTTTTAATTTTAGATAAGAAAATAGCAAGCAGTAGAACTTTAAAAAATACATATTTCTAGGTGGCACCTGTGGCTCAGTGGGTAGGATGCCAGGCCCATATACTGAGGGTGGTGGGTTCAAACCCGCCCCCGGCCAAACTGCAACCAAAAATAGCCGGGCGTTGTGGCGAGCACCTGTCGTCCCAGCTACTTGGGAATCGCCTAAGCTCAAGAGCTGGAGGTTGCTGTGAGCTGTGACGCCACAGCACTCTACCGAGGGCGACAAAGTAAGACTCTGTCTCAAAAAAAAAAAAATTACATATTTCTATGTGTACATTAAATATAGTTTCATATTGTAAATTACACATATCTATTTCTCTCACAATAGATCCACCAAAAAGACACATGTGTATCAGGAGGAACCTGAGAGCATTCACATCAGAAAGAATCAAAGAACATTCTCCCAATGCTTCATTTAAAAAATAAAAATTATGAGATCAATTGTGATAAGCATTTCTCCCTTTGATAAATTATTCACCAAC
This sequence comes from Perodicticus potto, assembly GCA_963574655.1. Lineage (NCBI taxonomy): Eukaryota > Metazoa > Chordata > Mammalia > Primates > Lorisidae > Perodicticus > Perodicticus potto. Next base: position 12,300 of record CAUYRH010080847.1, read on the forward strand.
TTTTCCTTCAAATAGGAAAGTAAAGCAATACTAATCTAAGAGCTGAATGTATAAATCAGATGCTTTGCTAAATTATTTTAATCCAAAGCCATCTTGCTGGTTCCAACATTGTTACATAGTATTTCAGGACAGGAACTCATCTTAATAAAAGTGCTTGCTGCGAAGCTATTTCTGTTTTCCTGTACCACATCAAACCCAGCTTCCTCATTCCTTCCCTAAGTCTTAGAGCTGCACTGTGCAGTGGCCTTTCTGCAGTGATGAAATTTTTCTTTAATCTGTATCAATCGATGCAAAGCCTGACATCTATGGAGCCCTTGACATGAGACCAGTGCACCTGAGCAAGTGAATTTTGAAATTATTGAAATTTAAATGGCCGCATGTGCTAGTGGCTATCATCCTGGACATTCCGGTCTTACACAAGTGGATTTATTTCCCCAGATTACATGAAAAATTAGAAATGAACACTTTGTGACACTGACTTCTTTACAAAAACACACACACACACACACAAAATTGTGTCACCTACATTACTGAAACAAAAAAAAAAAACAATCTTTCACATCCTTAAACAAATTCCTCCCTACTAGAAGGAAAGCATTTGTTTTTCTTATTGCTTAAAATATAGAATGATGTCCAATGTAAACGATTCTTTTTCTGCTAATGAGAATCATGGTCTTTATCAGCCTACAAACCCTCATCTATCCTAAATGTTTCACCCTCACTTTGAAAGCATCTACTTTGGAGTAATATGCTTGCCTGCTTTGATAGTAAACATAAGCCATTAGGTTGAGTGCAGTGGCTCATGCCTGCAACCCTATCATTTTCAGAGGCCGAAACAAGAGGATTGCTTGAGGCCAGCAGTTCAATACCAGTCTAAGCAAGAGTGAGACTCTGTCTCCACAAAAAATAAAATAAATAATAGAAAAAATTAATTGGGTGTGGCAGGCACCTATAGTCCCAGGTTCTTGTGAGGCCAAGGCAGGAGGATTGCTTGAGCCCAGGAGTTGGAGGTTGCAGTGAGATATGGTGAGACCCCTGCATTCTAGCCTGAGCAATGGAGAGCGACTCTGTCTCAAATAAAAAAATATGGACTATTCATTCAGCAGTTCTGAGAAGTCACACTTTCCTCTTCAATACGGCTAATGATATCCTCTTCTGTGAGAAATGCCACTCTACGGGATCCAGGGGACTATGGGAATTTATAGCTTCAGATGATGTTTTTAAATGACACTATCTGTTTCCATGCTCCAGTGTTCATTTCCTAAATGTGTGTGAAGCTGGGCTGGATGGCAGTGGTGTGGGCCTCATTGGGAGAAGGAAAATAAGGAGAGTTATGGCCACGTAGGATCCAGGTGCCTGGAGCAGTTTGGTGATTTCCGTCAACTGTGTTGCTCGTGGACACAAACGCCTGTAAATTCCATTAGAAAGACGGACCTCAGGCAAGCAGTTTTAGTTATCTGATTTGAGACGATCCTCTTACAGGCCAGGGAAAGCCATCCATGCCCTCCCTTGATACTACAGTGTCAGGGCTGTGTCTGCAGTTGAGAGGCAGGTGAAGTAGGACTGAAGCACAGAGGCCTGGGAACTAAACCCAGTGAGTCAGCTGTGCAGTCCTTAAGGATGGGTGGCAACCACAATTTAGCTAATGGTCACGAGGGAGTCTGGAAATGACTTTTGATAGTAGTGCTAAACGTGTTGAGTGTTGGAGCATCTTCAAACACCGTCAAAGCGGGCAGAGTAACTTAAGTCAGGAGGCCAGGTCTTGATTGTGTAACTGTGCTCACATAGGACTTTATTTCCTGCAGTCCTGAGAAAATCACTCTCCCTCAACCCCTCTCTCTCATTTATATTATTCTGATTGGACATGACACCACCCCCAGTTCAGAGGAGCTGCCTGGATACAGGCCTGCAGCCAATAGATACCTGGGTTTCCACTGTCCCTTGTAATGGGTTCCAACATTGGCCTAGCCCCAGCCCATCCTGTCAGAGTGGGTCAATCAATACCTGGGTTTCCTCCGTCCCTTGTAATGGGTTCCAACATTGGCCTAACCCGAGCCCATCCTGTCAGAGTGGGTGATGGGCACTTGGGTTGCTTCCACGTCTTGGCAATTGTGAATTGTGCTACAATAAACCAATATCCTAATGCAAATTTCCTTGTGATAAAATGATTTATTTCCTTTTGGATAGATTCCTAGTAATGGAATTGTAGGATCAAGTGAAAGGTCTACATGCAGCACTTTAAGGATTCTCCATACTTCTTTTCATAAAGGCTGTATTAGTTTGCAATCCCACCAACGATGTGAAAGTGTTCCCTCCATCCACATCCACACCAACATTTGCTGCTTTGAGATTTTGTGAGATGGGAAGAGAGTGGCCATCTATGTTTAAACTTCTTAAATGAAATTACAGATATTTTCACATCATATTACAGTTGTGGCAGATGTCCTAAAATGTCACTTACATTTCCTACATTGAAATGATGGTTACTATTAGACATGCCAATGGATCTCATAGAATGCAGTAATAAAGAAGTATATGTTACTACTCTTTCACACATTGTGATAAACACAGCTCAGTGTAACTCATCTCCTTGGTAATGCTACATTTTTTTTACCTTAGGCATGTATATGAAATAACGTGAGAAGGGTCCATAGGCTCCCTCAGACTAACAAAGGCTCCATAGGGCAAAGAAAGCACTATAGCACCACACTTTAAGCTATAGCACAAGAACTCAAGTTTGTCAAGACAGCCTCCCAAGCCAGTTCTCACCTTCACAAAGCTCATTGCCTCCAGTTTTCATATTTTATCTCCAAAACACGTAATATACACACAGCCTTGGAAATATCCTGACAGAATTGGAACAAGAACGTGGTCAATCACCACATCAGCTGACATTAAAATAGTCAGAGTATTGTGGATATAGTCAAAAGGTCCTTTGTTTTTTTCAGACTTAATCTCACTCTATCACCGCATAGAGATTTACGTGAGTTTCATTGCCAGGTCCAAGCTGCATGTTTGCTAAGGAAAGAATCTAAAATATTTAAAAGCAGAGATGGAATCAGATGCAGACACACCAGCCCAGAGGAGTGATACATCGACCTATCAGTTGTTTGGAAATCATATATTTTATTGAAACCAAAAATCATTTTTAGCAAAAACAGTTAATTGTTTTATATGTGCATCAAAGTTGTCGATTATTCGATGTTACGTGTATAAATGATACCACAATTTTGGGTACTCTGTTGTGAGTTCCTTATTTTTATTATTAGTATTTATGAGGATTTGGGAAAAAGAGAAATGGCTAAGCCTTTCAGCTGCACTGCAAGGCACTGGTTGCTCTAGGCTTGTGGGCTACAGAGAGACCCCCCTCCCTCTGCTCGGAGACCCCACTAGAGACAGACAGCTCCACCCCATAAAACACTTCACGGCTAGGATTTCCTGTGGCCTGAGAGGTGGACACTTCAAACCACCCCAAGATGATTTAACAAAGCCCATTTCATTAGGCCGGGTCTGAAATAGAAACTCATTATTTCAAGGGGGGAAGCAAATAGCCTCTGGAGAAGCTGTCTTAGGGAAAATTGGGTTTTTCTTCTGAAATCTATCCCTTTAGGTTTTTAATAAAGAAAAATGGGAGCAAGACTTCAAATGCTTTCTTTAGAACAATTTCAGAGGTGACAAAGATGGATGACAGGTGCCATTCCCAGAAATTGAGCTGGGTGAGAAGTCAGGAGCTCTGTCTGCTTCTACGGGCCTTGTGGCCCAGGGAAGGCTTTTCTCCCCTGTGGGAGTGTTTTTCCACAAGAAATTATGGGCAAAACAGCAATTGCCATTCAGGGTTCCCATTCAGTTATTTAGTAAAATCCAGGAGTGACTCAGATCCCAACTCGGCAGGGAGCGGGGATGGTTGGCACACCATCTGCTGGGTCTCCCCTGGGATTTATCTCAGTTATCAAGAGCCCCCTCACCTGAAGTCGCACCCTTCCCAGGAGAGAGCCTGAGTGAGATGGGATGTAAAGTTCTCTTTTGACTTCATTCGGGATGTCCACTCCATAACTCTCTTCCAGGTTGGCTGGAGCCATGGATTCTGCATCGAAGTTTGATGTCTCCCTCTGATTAATTCTACCCCAACTACTTGACTGTGTAACTGAAGAAAAAACTAGCAATCTTTCAGAAGGGATTAAGTCAGTGAAAGTAATAAAAAATAATTGAGAGACAGAGTTGTGTCCTAGATAGGAAGTGAAAAATAATATTTGAAGAAGGATCAAGTTATCAGCTCTAGCAAATGCAACTGATCATTTGATTAAGAAGATTGTTGTTTCTTCCCTACCCACCTTGCAAGTAAGAATCAACAAAGAATACCAGAAAAGCACTTGGTAAATTACAAATCACTGTAATAATGTAAAGTGACATTATTAACTGGGTGCCTAAACTGTTTTACCTGAGATCCAAAGTCTCCTGTTCAACTGCTCTTGTGATAAAATATTACAGGCTGAAACACAGAAACGAACACTCTGGGAAGAATTTAGACAAATGACAGAATTAGAAATCCCTGAGAAAAATGTAAGCCGTTGGCCATTTAAAGCACAGAATTGATGGCACTCACGGGAAGTCAGGTGTTGCCCATTGAGAGGTCTGAATGTTCAGGCCATCGTGGGGAGAAAGGCATTCTTCAAAGAGCATGCTCGGTGCCCTCAGCATCACATTAGAATCTCATGGCTCCCTGTGCACTAAGGCCAGATGAGTTCCACATGCACAGACCCTGGTGGCTTCTGTGCTACAGACGGCAGGCTTTAAAAACATTTCCAGCACAGATGTTTCCCAAATTGGGCCACGCTTTGTTCTCTGAATATTGAGAGGCAGTGAGACCACAATGGCAGCTTCATTATTAAAAGTTGCAACAGTAAAAGTTTCCACTCAGTCCTTACTGGAAGGACTTTGAGTATCAGGCCCCATGAAGGAAAACTTTCAACTTCACAGGTTCTTGCTGCAATATGAGTAGGACCCACTTCCTATTAAATCTAGAGGGAGAGCTGTGACCCCACAGAATGAAGAGAGGACCCAGTTCCTGGGGCCTGTACTTTAATACTAACCAATCACCCAGCAGAGACACCGGGCAGATTCGTCAATTTCTTTCTTCTGTGCCACTTTGGCAAAATACTGGTGTCAGGAGCCTCAGTTTCCTCTTCTCTAAAATGTGGAGCACAGCACCTACAGCATAGGTAATCGAATAATGAAAAGAGAAAATCTACATAAAATAATAAATTATGGGCATGATAAGGTTGTTACTGCTGTTATTGTACATTTATAGTTTATTTCATCTCAAACCTGATTTCTGTCTTGTAACTTGAGAGCTATATGAATTGTCTTCCATAAAATGCAGGCAGAATTGCCTATGTTCCATACCTTGGGGGAAATGATATACCAATTAAACAAAATAAAGCATTTATAGGTGATTTTTAGGAATATAAAGTAATGCAGAATTGTAGTTGAATTGTGTCTAGCAGCTAGCATGTGTTATTTATTGGGTGACATGTACTATCTCCAGCATTTTACATAGATTACCTCATTTGATCTTCAAAATGACATTAAGAAATAAGAAATATTAGAGCTGAAACATTAAGAGATAAGAAATTCATGTTACAAATAAAGAAACAGAGGAACGATACTAAGAAACATGTTCCAAATCGTGCAGCTAAGAAGTGACAGAACCAATATTAAAACTCAGAAAGTCCAACTCCAGTGTCGGAGTTCTGAACCACTCACTTAGCTATATGGGTGGACAGATATTAACCATGACAGGTAATGGCGAAAGGTGACACCATGCTCACAAAATAACACATCATAAACTTTGTAAATCAACACTTTCATATATTCATTGATTTATCAATAGAAGAGGAAGATAAACCAATATTTAAAGCTAAGGTCTTATCAACAAGGAAATGATAAGGCCATATCTCAGAAATATCAATAGATATCAATGGTGAGGAGAGGTTCGATTTACAAGCAACACTTGGATCATATGTACATAAAGCAAGTCACAGTTGTGTTTGCATACGGATGAGGTTCACCTGCATAAAATAGGAGCTTAAATAAGACCAAAACACGTTCCTCTCCAATATTGAAAAATTGTGGAGAGGCACTCTAAAGCTGGCATGTCATCTCTGTGGGCCCCTTTGACCTTTTTGCTCTGCCAATCCACCACACAGCTTCCATTATCACGGTCACTTCATGGTCCAGGACAGATGTCAGAGCTCCAATCATCCCATCATAGTTAAAAGCAGCAAAAAGAAGAAAAAGAGGAATGAAAAGAGTTCTTGTCTCTAAGCTGAGGCAGCTCCCTTACAGAGCCCCATACAGCAGCTCAACACACAATGTTCACGAAAGTCTCACCGGCCGTGGCTTGGCCACATGGCTTGCTCAGCTGCAAGAGATTGTGCAGAATGTAGACTTTCAGCTGGACCCACTGCTAACCAGAATGAAATTCTGTTGCTAAAGAGGAAAGGAAAAGTAGGCATTGAATAGGTAACAGGAGGTCTGCAACATCCTTTAAAAATGTGTTCAGTATTCTAATAAAATGTTTAAAAGTTAACAGTCTCCCCTCATTCCAAAATTAATAAAAGCTGTAAGTCCACTTCTGTGGGTATGTGGACAAGTGGTGCCTCTGTTTGTCTTCTGACTGTGCACCTAGACCTTTACTTTCCCCTTCTAGGAAACATGACAAGTTGTCTTTGTCCAAAGAGGCCTTTGGGCTCCCTATGTTTTCATTTATTTACAGCAAGAGAGGCCCAAGTTCACAGAGACACCTGCATGTAAATGGGTGGGGAAGAGGTCCATACTCCTTATACTCAGCAGAGCTTCCCTTCCTATATAATCAAATAAATTTCTAAACACGTGAATTAAATGACTGTGGAGTTTTATGGCAAAGATACTGGTCAGAATAGATACAGCCCAAGTGCCCATCGACCCACAAATGGATTAATAAATTGTGGTACATGTATACCATGGAATACTATGCAGCCTTAAAGAAAGATGGAGACTTTAACTTTTCACGTTTACATGGATGGAGCTGGAACATATTCTTCTTAGCAAAGCATCTCAAGAATGGAAGATAAAGTATCCAATGTACTCACCCTACTATGAAGCTAATCTATAGCTTTCATATGAAGGCTAAAACCCAGTTATAGCACAAGAAATGGGGAAAGAGGCAAGGGAGGGGAGGGGAGCAGGGAGGGAGGGTGATTGATGGGATCATACTTACGGTGCATCTTACAAGGGTACAAGTGAAAATTACTGAATGTAGAATATAAATGTCTTCATATAGTGATTAAAAGGCCATGAAGGCCATGTTAAATAGTTCAATGAAAATATTTCAGATTGTATATAAAGTCAGCACATTGTACCCCATGATTAGACCAATGTACACAATTATGATTTAATAAAAATTAAAAAAAAAAAAAAAGAATAGGTACAGCCTGCTGTGGCAAACACCTTGGACAGGGATGATGACCTAGGTCATCCTGAGCAACACCAAGGATCCTTAGCATCTCCTGCCTTCATGGAATGGAGCAAAAGAACTGAGGAACTGACCTGGAATGGAATCCCTGGGTAAAGAGCACACTCAGAAAATCCATAGGAATCTTACCATTATCATTGTCCCATTGACATTTTCACCGTCATCTTCATCGTCATTATCACAAGGGAGATGGAAGAAAGTAGGAGGCAGAGGCAGTCCACCTGGGGATGGGGAAGGGGGACTTGGCTGAGATGGAGGCAGCGGAGATGGAGAGAAATTGATGAATTCGACCCTCGTTGTGCAGGTCAGAACCAGCAGAACTTGTGGACAGACTAGATATGGTGGTACAGAAGAAGCCAGGCATCAGCACTGTGGCCGGAGCAATTGTGTAGATGATGGTGCCATTTTCCAGGATGGGGACTGTGATCTGAGAGACCAAAGGTAGATGCCCCTTTATCAACTAAGATGGATACTAAGGTTAAGGAAAATGAAAGTTACCCGGGGCCTGGCTCACATGGGAACTTCCTAAATTCCTAGGTCTACAAGAAAATCCATACTTGTTAAACTCCCTAACAGGAACTATAAGACAAATTGTCAGGCCCTTGCTAGCTCTGACTTACAAACCATGCCACTAAAACTCTAATTGTACAGCAGACTGGCCTTCCAACCATTCTTCCCTGAAAACCAGCTGCAGACCTCGAGCCAGTTCCAACCAGCCTAAAGAGATGGCACACAAATTGTCTTGTGTCCAATAGTTCACTTTCGGACTTGAAAGAGTCAAAATCCACCTCACTTTATGCTAACACCCCACCCCAAAGTGAACATGGAATGCATGCTACATATATGTTTTTGCATCGCACATACATTTCACCCCCTCATAAATATATACAGCCTTCCGCCAACACCTGTTGACTATGTATGACTCTATTGTGTAATACAGACCCCGACAGGCATAAAAACCAATGTTCTCCTCTCTCTTTGAAGAGAAAGCACAGATGGTATGTACTGGACACCGTCTCTTCCCGGTCTGCAAACTGATATCACTAAGGCTCTCTTCTACTATTTAGCCATCCCGGTAGTCTTGTGGATGACAGGATGAGTGAAGGACAAGTGTTATTAACCAAGAGAGAGGTCACTTCCTAACAAACTCCCCTGAAGGCTAGAATTTGGCTCTTTGCTATTAAGTCACCAGTTAAGAGGTGCTTAACATTCTCCCAGAAGGAGGGAGGAGAGCAAGCAAGTTAAAAAGACCTGTGGGCCCCATGAGCAGGCATCTCCAGAATGTTTGGCTCTTTGCCATTAAGTCACTAGCTAAGGGATGCTGCCAACTCCAAGACAAATTCAGCTCTGTGGTTCATCACAGTTAATTGGCTGGAATTTCACTGTATCAGAGTTTTGTTCTCACCCTTACAAATGGTGTCTTTTGAACCACAGCTTCTATTGGAATTAGTGTGTCATTAGCCATGGATTGGGAGCAGAAGGTTGAATCAATTGGCAGTGAAATGAGGATGAGCTACTAGTGAGAGCACAAACGGTTTCCAGAGAAATGAGTCTCTAATTGTCGATCATTCACCATCAACTTTCTGGTCTATCAGTGAGCGTGGGCATGTGTCCTGCCTGAGATGGTGCCAACCAGTGGCCATTTCACTAAAACCAGCGAGGACTTCTGAATAGAGTTATGACTCCCGCACACACACCCCTCAAAAACAAAGGAAAGAGCTAAAACTCAAGAGCTGGGGCTCTTGGGTCAGATTAGATTCTGCCTAGGTGGTGATTATAAAAACATTCACCCAGAAGGAGGGAGGAGAGCAAGCAAGTTAAAATGACCTGTGATCCCCATGACCAGGCATCTCCAGAATGTTGAGCTTGATGGGATGATCTCCAAGTTACCTTGCAAAATAAAATACAATCTGTGACCTCATAGAAGCACAACAGAGACAGAGGCAAAAACTCTAATGCCAACCAGAGCAAGGCAGGTTAATTAATAAGTCGAGGCTGTCTGGGAAAAGGCTGCTACTGAGAAGTTGAAGGAGCAATCTGCTAGCTGAGTGTCCAGGTTTGACTTCCAGCTCAGTCACATACCTGGGAAAGTCACTTAAGCTCTCTGTGCCTCCGTGTCCTCATCTTTAAAATGGGAATCTTGAAGATCAAATAGAGGTAAGTAGCTGGGTTCTTCTCTTGGTTCTCCATTCTGTTCCAAACATCTACCTCTCTGTTTTTGTGTCAGCACCATGCTGTTTTGATCACTATCGATTTATAGTACAGTCTCAGGTCTGGTAGCGTGATTCTTCCAGCTCTGTTTTTATTTCTGAGTAAGGTCTTGGCTATTCGAGGGTTTTTCTGATTCCATATAAAACGAAGTATTATTTTTTCGAGATCTTTAAAATATGACAATAAGAATTGCATTAAAATTGTATATTGCTTTGGGTAGTATGGACATTTTAAAAATGTTGATTCTTCCCAATCTTTGTCACTTAATGATGGGGACTCATTCTGAGAAATGCCTTTTTAGGTGATTTCATGTTGTGTGATCATCAAAGAAGGTACTTACTCAATTCTAAATGGTATATAGCCTTTTGCTCCTAGGTTACAAACCTGTATAGCATGTTATTGTACTAAACACTAGGCAGTTGTAATGTGATGATAAATATTTGTGTACCTAAGCATATCTCAACACAGAAAAGGCACAATAAAAAAATAGCACTGTAATGTTAGGGGACCATCATCAAATATGCCATCTTTGTAAATATGTAGTCTTAGGGGACCACAGCGTTCTTATGTGGCACATGAGTATTTCAAAGCATTGTGTCGTATGCATTAAATACATATAATAAAAATAAATTTTACAAAGAAGAAGAAGAAACTGATAAGGAATCATGATTATTGTCACTGAGCTTTGTACTACCTTTGAATGTCATAGTATCTGAAATGGGTTGAAATCTCTGTCCCCTCCAAAGATATGCTGATGTCTGAACCCCCGGTACCTCAGAATGGAACATTATTTGGAAATAGGGTCTTTGCAGATGTAATTAGTCAAGATGTGCTCACACCGGAGGAGAATGGGTCCCCAATCTAATATCACTGTTGTCCTTATGAGCACGCAGCTAAGTGAAGACGGGAGACACACAAGGAAAGCACCACGCAGAGGTGGGAGCAGAGGCGGGAGTGATGCGTCTGCAGGCCAAGGAATGCCGGGAGTGGACAACCAGCACTGGAGGCTGGGAGAGGAAGGGTGCTCCCCTGATTCCAGATGGAGCACGGCCTGCTGACTTTGGCTTTGGTCCTCTAGTCTTCTGAGCTGTAAGACAAGGAATGTCTATGGTCATAAACCACTTTGTTGCAGCAGCCTTAGGAAAAGGAAAAAATGAATTTTTAAAAGAGCACCCTAAAAGAGGTAAACCTGTTTGGGGGAGTGAAATTTGTACATTTGATATTTCGTGTATTCCTACCAACAGGAAAAAGTATTTTCTGAGCTGGAAGACACTCTGCTAGCATAATTCTCTAACAGACACATCAAGGCGTATGAAACTCTAGCCAGTGCTGGCATCAGAAATCAGTGACCTGAGCTTGGAAGGGCTCTGAGCTTGATCTAGTCACTGTTGTGAAATTCCTAATAATTTTTTAACAAGAGCTTGTGCATTTTCATTTCACACTATGTCATGTGAATTTTGTAGCCAGTCCTGGCTCCAGTAATAAAGACAGTGTGATATTAATACAAGAATTGACAAATAGACTTACAGAATAGCATATAGAACTAAGGATACAGGATACATGGTGTTTTGGATCAGTGGGGGAAACGACGGACATTTCCATAATTGTTGCGGAGACAGTTGGGTATCCATATGGAGAAAGAGAAATAATTTCAAACCCAAATTCACACCACAGTGAAAAAAAAAATCAATTCCAGGAACACTGAAAAATCTAAACAGGAAAGGTAAAAATATGTAACATTTAGGAGACAATATTTGAGAATATCTTAATGTTCTTGGGAGTAATAAAGATTTCTTAAACAAGATGTATAAAAGCAGAAACCATAAAGGAAAAATTTGATCAATTTGCTTACATTAAAATTAAGTACTCCTTATTCTGGTCCTCCTCTGCCTTTGTGGGGATGTGAGAATTTGACTTGTATCTCTGGATGTCTGGGCCTGGCCTGGGCATGCACCCCGGATGCACAGCACTCACACCATGTGAGGCTGAGCTATGTAACAGCCTAGTTCTCTCCTAGTATTCTGTATTCCTAGTTCTCTCCTGTATTCTCTCCTAGTTCTCTTCCTTCTTTTTAGACCCCTGGCCTTGCAATCCTGAAAGCCATGGGGGCCCAGTGAAGAGTGTAGCCAGTGACTGAGGGCTCCCCTTCGGGCTCACTGGACAAGGTATTTAGGTACATGCAGGGGAGAATGATTTAACAAGTAAACCTGGGAGTCAGATTTCTCAGGGCTGGAGAATGGAGCTGTGAACGTGGAACAGGAATGGATGGAATAGACCCTATACCATTTGTTTAGCATTGGGGATTATAAGTGTAAACTCACGGTTTTTGATTTGTCTACCCAGATAAGAAGCATGTAGATGCCCGTGAGTGTGCACGTGTGTGTACACATGTAGACTTTTCTTTCCTATGTGTGCTTGCTATAAGAACATAAAAGCAATGATACCATGATAGTACCTGATTAATACCCAGATTCTGGCTTTTAAATGGCATTTTCCACTAAAAGAAATGGCTGTCTCAATAGGAAACATATAAAATAAGCCTAAAGCAACTTGTTGAGCCAGAAGGTAAGGAACTTTTCAATGAATGTCAAAGTCACATATCAAAAGCCGTAGAATATAGTTTGAAGGGGCTTTCATTGGCCATATTTTGGGAAATGTGAGCCTGAAAATAAATAATGATGGTAAGAAACTGCAAACTGTTGAGTATAGTAGGAATTCACAAGTCTGTGCTGATATAAGTAAATAAATAGATTAATTAATTACTTAATTAAATGCAAAGGTACGGAAAGCTCTATTCTCTGGTAGAACACCAGCTAGTAAGTCTAGATGGAATTAGAAAATCACCACTTGGCTGGCATCACAGTCATAATTGAGTTAGGTAAGAATCATAAATGGGTGCTACATCTGGAGCATGAATGAACAACAGGTTATGCACATGATTTTAAAGAATCTCCACAGAAGACACTTGTGAATTGCTTATCAACTTAAGAATAACAATCCTACCATTCACCATCCTAACCAGGCGATAAATGTTATCATCACCAGCAATAAGACAAATGAGGGTTATTTGCTTCCTGATCAGATGCACTGAGAGTGGGACAGCCCAGATTCTGTGCCATTCCTATCAAAAAGCATGAACCCCAAGAAAAGACCAGATTTCAAGTTCAGGAACATTCTACAAAGTAACTGGCTAATATTCTTTAGAAATAACAAGGGACGGGACTTTAGGAGGCCAAGGCAGGAGAATTTCTTGAGGCCAGGAGATCAAGACCAGCCTGGGTTAGAGAGACCTCTAAAAATTACTTAGGTGTGGTGACCTGTGCCTACAGTCCCAGGTATTTGGGAAGCTGAGATAGGAGGATCTCTTGAGCCCAAGAGTTTAACGTTGCAGACAGCTATGATGGTACCACTGTACTCTAGCCTGGGTGACAGAATGGCACACTATTTCAAACAAACAAACAGAAAGATATGGAGAGAAAGAAAGACAGGACTTAATCTAGATTGACAAAGAACAATGAGACATGATAACTAAATAACTAAAGTGAACTGGATCCCAGGTCTGTAAAGAATGTTACTGTAAAGAAGTGACAAAATTTGAATGGTTGCCCTTTCCCTCTGACATGGTCCTGGCAATTTGATCCTTTGGTATTTCTCTTTTAGACTGGGTCCTGGACTAAAGAAGATGTGAATAGATCCCCAGCCCTGCCACGGTGCATGCATTAACAGGAGAGAAAATAAACATCTGTCAGTGTAAGAGATTTTTGTTCTGGTTGTTTTTGTCATTTAATTACGTATCCAGCATATCTTGACTTATCTAAATATATATACCTTACAACCTCACAGTTGCCACCCATATATCCTAGAGAAACTGTTGCAGTGTAAGCCAGAGTATATTTTTCAAAATATTTATAGTAGCACTGTTTGCAAAAGAAAAAAGGAAAAAAAATACCCCAAATCTTTGTCAAGAGTAAAATCAATAAATAAGTTGTGGTACTGTCAGACAATTGGCTAAATGACCAGTACACATTAACATCAACAAGTTCCACATTCACAACATTGAGTGAAAGAATTAAGAATAAGACAAGTACAGTAGACCCCTTTACACCTGCAGGGAATATGATCCAAGACTCCTAATGCATTTCTGAAACATATGTAGACTTGAACCTGACTTTTGTCAGTCAGAACATATTTCAGTTTGTGTCTTGCACCCATAAATTTCATTCCTTTTCCATCTTAACTGAGCACTTATCACGCATTGTGGTCAGAACATTTGCAGTTTGAGGTGTGACAGCATAACTAACACAATGTTTTTATTCCTTCTTCACAATTTCATGGACAGAAGATTTGTTATTACTGAGACTTCAGCAAACTCAGCTTACAACTTTTCTTTCCTTATTAATTCTAGAATTTTCACTTAAAGGAAGCATTTTAAGGCTTCTTTTTGGCATATCTGAATTGCCACCATCCCCGTCACTCCTCTTGAGCTCTGGGGCCATTATTTTGTTAAAACAAGAGTTACTTGAACCAAGCACTGGCATAACATGGCAGTCAACCTGATAACCAAGAAGGTGAACAATAGGTGAAGAGCCTCCCTGATGCGGAGATGCTGGACAAAGGGATGATTCATGTCCTGGGCAGGATGAAGCAGGATGGCATGAGCTATCATCATGCTACTCAAAAAGATGCAAATGGAAAACTTACTAATTGCTCATTTCTGGAATTTAGTATTTTCAGACCACAATTGACCTCAGGTAACCAAAAGCATAGAAAGTAAAAGCAAGAATAAGCGTGGACTAATGCACCCTGTATGGTCTCGTATACTTTTCAAAATCAGATAAAACCAAACAATGCATTGTTTATAAAAATACACATGGTATAAAAATTAAGATAAAACGGAGTCTAGCTGGGTACAGTGGCTCACACCTCTAATCTTAGTGCTGTGGGAGGCCGAGGCAGGAGGATCCCTTGAGCTCAGGAGTTTGAAACCACCTTGAACAAGAGGGATACCCCATTTTTACTAAAAAATAGAAAAATTATGTGGGTTTGGTGGCAAGTGCTTATAGTCCCAGCTACTTGGGAGCCCAAGGTAGGAGGATTGTTTGAGTCTAGGAGTTTAAGGTTATTGAGAACTGTAACACCACGGCACTCTACCCTGGGTAATAGAGCAAGACTCTGTCTCCAGAGGGGAAAACACTCACGGAGAGAAATAATTAACACAAATATCCAAATAGTAGTTAATATGGGGAGATGGGAAAGAAAGGATGAGAAAAAATAGGTGAGTTCAAGAAGGAGCAGATAAAGATATCACGGATGCAACAATGTCCAATTTCTTAGCCTTGTATTGAGTACAAACTGATCACTTAATTTTGTTCTTTAAATACTACACAACATTTCACGCAACATTTTATGAATAGTATATCTTACAAAAAAAAAAAAAAAGCCATGGGGGCGGGACATGCCATACTGGCAGTGTGTAAATATGCAAAGAGATCTAGACCCCAATTAATTCCTTCATCTTATTTTTCAAAAATTTATCTTCCATGCATTTAGTTAATGTTTTGTCAATATAAGGTCCCTTGGAATTTTTCACAGCATTTTCATTGAATAGCGTAAACTTTATGCAATTCAAATTATTCACGGTGATGCCATTATTCCCAGGAAAAATTTAGAGGAGGGTTTATACTTAGTATTGTCTTTACTTAAAGTTTACATTTAAAAAATAAATCATTTTTGTTATTTTAAATAGAACCAGCCCAAAAGCAAGAGGAGCAATTCAAGTAGCAGATGAGTTTGCCTTATTCACTGACAGGAGCCAGCTCATAATTCAGGGAGGATGTGCACAGATAGAAACCACTTCAGAATTCTGCCCGGCAGAAAAATCACATGCAACTCACATACACTTTTACCTAAAATCCATAGCAGCAAGTGCAGAAATAATACAAGTGAGAAAAGGTATAAAGACTTCATGATATGTGGATAGATTTTGTTTGAGGGACTGTCTCAAACTAAATGAGTAATATTTTCCCATCTCCAGCTATTCTTTATTATTTGGAAAATGACAAACCGAAATACAAGATAGTTGATTGAAAGGTAAGTTGGTGAAGCTGACCAAAAGGAAATACACTTGTTTTCTACCTCAGAGATCATGACCAAGTCTCATTGCCTGGGAGGAACCAGATAGCGGAGTCTTCAGAGGGGTTTGTAAAGTTAGAGTCGCAGCAGGTTCATCAACAGCCTCAGAGAACGATGCAGTTAAAAGACGCGTTGCAACAGCACAATAAAATAGGGGACTCCTGCTCAGCACGATGGGATAGAATGTAAATAACCTTGTTACCAAACAACCAGAAAAGGGCTGGAAATATTTGCTAAGATTGAATATCTTAAGATCTTTGGTCAAGCACATACTTAAAATGAGAGCTGGTCAGGTCAACATCTTGGTTGGTGCTTGATTAGACTGTAATTCAGATAATAAATAGCAATTTTGACTTAGAAAGGAAATGCTGCCAACAATTGAAAGGGTTAGAAAGTGGTCCTAGAGTGACTGACTGATTGATTCATCCATTTATCCACCTGCCCATCCAGCTATCCACCTATCCAACCACTTATTCATTCATTCAGTTCTCTACTTATTAAACATCTGAACATAATTATAGGATAAACCTTGTGTTAGACTCTTGGGATTAAAAAAAGAGAGAGAGACAGAGAAGAATTAAGACAGAGTTTCTGCCTTCAAAGAGTTCATAGACTTGCACAACATTTTTTAAGGGATGGATAATTTTTAGTTGTGGGTGGGGGCTGTCCCCAGTGGGGGATGTTTATAGCATCTTTGGTCTCTACTCACTAGATTACAATAGCACCGCTTGTCCTCCAACATACAGTTGTAGCAACCAAAAATACCTCCAGACATTGTCAAATACCCCTGGGCATGAGGAAGGGGGAATTGGTTCTGACTGAGAATCACTGATTTAGCAAAAGAGCCAAATGTGTTCACAGATACTTGCAATATAGTCTAAAATGTTCCACAATTAATCAAAAAACACAATGAAGGGGTGTGCTAAAGAGACAGAGAAAGGAGAGAGAAAGAGAGGAATGGGGAGCCCATAAATACTTTCTCCTGCGGGAATTTAGCGAGGGTATGCAACCTGACCTGGGTCTTAGATAAAGAGCAGGTTTTATCATTTTTAGGAGATGATACAGCACTGCAAATAGTAAAACTGCAAAGATTGCTTTCTTTTTTCCAGGTTAGCACATTTCTAGTTTCTTTGATTATAAAAAACTTAATATACATAAATATTTCCCAGAAAGTAGCATGGTGTGTGTGGTGAATTCTAATAATTCTAAGTTACCCTGGCATCCTTTTTAACAGAAGTTGGACTGTCATGTGCCAGAAGCAAGGCTCAGTTTCTGGTTACACACTCCCCCCCAACCCTCAAGTTCCTCAATGTAGTCAATACCAGTATCTGTCTTTTCCAAATGCTAAGTGTTCTAGTCCTAATAACAGTCTCTCTCCTTTTCTCCCTGTCTGCATTCGCTGACCTCTGTGTGTGGCCTCCAGGTGAGCCATGTACCCCCCAGGACCTGTAAGTAACAAAATCTTCCTTTGCATCTTGTGTCTCTCCTAGTGTTAAGGATCCCACATTAGAAGTGTCACTGGAATATTTTCAGTTGAAAAAAAACAACTATTCATTCATTTATTGAGCAAATATTACTGTGTACTATTCGAGTGCTCAGTACTAGGTTTCTGAGGCCGTGAGATGAAAAAGATGTGAAAAGTGTGATGGAAAACAACGTGGCCAACAATGTTTTACAATTCTTTAGGAACTTTCTACATAGTATAAAATTCTAGAAAGTAACTGTCTTATACTTTTAGTAACCTGCCTGCTAGCTGACTTTGGAGCTCACAATCTATAAATTAGGCAGATATCTAAATAAATAGTTATAAAATTTAGTATTAAGTGCATTGACAATGGTATGTAAGAACTGTTAGTGACTCTGAAGAAGAGATGGCCATCTTCGGAGATGTTTGTTGAAAGGCCTGATACAATTGTAATTATTTGGAGAAGAGATGACCAGTAGATGGAACAGCAAATGAGAAGATACTAAATAAATTAGAAGAATGCTCAGAAAATGGTGAACTTTCACTGTCTAGAGCAACAGGATTATTATTATGACTAGTACTCTTAACATTCTCTGAATAGGTGAAAGCAGGTAGCTCAGTTTTACGGACATTAATTGGAAAGTAACAATATTGGAGAAGTATAACCCCTTCCCTCCTAACAGCCACAACACAGAGACACGCCTTCTCTCTCTCTCTCACACACACACTTCCTATGGACAAATAAATTCAGCTAAATTTTTCCTTTTCTGGAACATGCTGGGTGAATGTCAGGTCTTTCCACATAGACTTCTGTGTTTAGTCAGGGACCCTAGTACCCAACAAGCACCAGTTGTGGGACACATCGTGAAAGGCAAAGGAACTTGAACCTATTCAGCCTGGCAAAATGGGCTCTTTAGGCAGGCTGACAATCCTTGGGATTCGATTCTCCTCTGCTACCTTTTTACCCGGAGCACAGAGTGTGCACCCCAAAAATAACAGCGAAATCAAAAAGGGTGCACCACTCACTTTAGCAGAGCTAAGGGCATGAGATTGTGAAAACTCACCAATAGTCACCACCACACAGACCAATTCAAGAAAATGAATGATGTAGGTTTGTCCACACGGTGCAGTGTGCGGCACCCTCATCTTTACTAAACTTGCCTGCCTCTTACTGTACTGTTATGAGATTAATTGGATCCTGCAACATACGTACACGAGGGACTAATTAACAGCCATTCAGGAGACCACACTGCGTGTTACACAGCAGAGAAAGCCTCCCAGAGCCGTTGTACATGTCCACGATCAGAAGCCTGGGGCAGCTGGGCAACCCCTGTCCCTTCCTGCTTCTCTCTGCCCAAGCACTGCTCGTGGCTCTCAGCCCCCAGAGGTTTGCAGAACCAGTATTTTTTGAATCCTGCAAGTGTTTGCCTGTTAAGAAAACTGAAGGACAAGAAAGCAACCAGAGCTGGCCTTTTAAAATGCATAACTCTGGGTCTGCTGTGTTGAGTGAGGAGAAAGGGGTGGATCTGCTTTAAAGGCCAGGGATTCAAGGTTACGGTCATTCTTGACCGTGCTGACTCTATTAGAGAAAAGAACACAATTTTGTGATGTGAAGAAGCATCCGCAGGGTAAGGATTGGACTAGCCCTTGTTCCACGAGCCCAACTAAGAATTGCAGGAGGAGCATAATCTTATGTTTATTCATCACTGGCAGATGCTAATACATTTCTGGATCGACATTTGGCAGAAATATGAATAAACACAGAGAATTCACAATCAGATATCAGAGCTAGAAGCTGAATACTACTGATGGATTGATTATGTTTTTGAGCTATTTAGATAATTGGACATACTAAGTACAGAGCTTTCTGCAATGATAATGGACCTGTCCCATTGTGGTCTATTTAACAAACACTTGGACTATTTTTTTAAAGCTTGTTTACATTCCTGTACATCCTGGCTTTATTGATATTCTGTCCTTTGAATTACAGTGTCACCCTAGCAACGCTTTAGAGAAAGTTGAGGAGGGCATTTTCACTGGTAACCCTTGTTTTCAAAGTGAATGAAAGCAATCCCCTTCCACGATGAGTCGGGAGCTGGTTTTTCTCATCAAAATATCCCCAAATATGCACCCCAATTCGGTGGTTAGCCAAAGATCGAGGGTGGCAGGGAGAGGGATGTCTGTATCTCCTGATTCTAAACAAATGTTTCTTTCTGTACAAATTTTTTTTTACAGATCTCTTTGCTTGACATGCTGGTCCCCAGAGCTGTCTGTGCTTCACTTCTTGTCACTGAGCTCTCAGCTTAAAGGTCCCATCCCAGCAAGTCATCCCTCTATCTCACGCAGACTCCCAGCTATGACTTATTTGAATAGCTTCACAACACTATTGGAGCTGTTATTTCTTTATTGTTCATTTCCATCATTGTATTAGGTAAATTCTGTGAGAGCAGCAGAGATCACGACCATCTTTTTCAATATTATCTTCCCAGATCCTGTTACTGTGGCTGAGAAGTGGTTCGTATCTAATCATTGTGCATAGAATACATGTGCTTTTAGGACTCTAGGACTCTCAAACAGAACGAGTCTCTTGCTAAAGAATATGCTGCTCTAAGATGGGTCCAGGCTCAATGGGTGATTTTCATTCTATTCGCAGCAGGGTATCTGCGTACGTGTTGCCTGAGTATGAAACACACAGCTCTTAAAGTCCTATGGAACCTGCAGGTGATGCTTATTTTCAGTTTTAATGTTCTCACACATTCATGGATATCAGTTCTTAACGAAATAAAACATTCTTCTTTAAATATAATTCAGGTAAAACATGTTCTTTTCTTTTCTCTGAAATGGTACCCAGGTACCCTATGAATCGTAGTCAAACTAACATGGGTTTTGTAGGAAAAATGGATACAATTCTAGGTTAGGGATACATTTATAATTTTATATACTTTCAAGTTACAAAGCTTGACATTTCCAGTCTTTATACAAGTGAGAAAACCCATTTAATTATCAGACAGTTCTAAGCAGTTTTCTCTGCTGGGGTATTGGCATAACAGTTGAGTTCAAATTCTGGGTGACTTCTCGGTAATTCATAAGCTGCTTTATGAACTTGATAATGGCTTACAGTTTACATATTAGAGAAATGACAAGAATGGTGAGATTATTCAGCTTTGATTCCTTGATATATTTGTAACATTGTTTTGGTCTTTGATCTCATGACACTTTCAAGAGGCTAGTCCTCTGAAGTGGTAACGCTATTAGTGATTTCCTTATCCGGTAAGCACAGAGCAGTTGGCCTCTCTGTACCAATTCCATTTTGAATTTGTGGTCCTTAGGCATTTTTTGAACTCAGTTTATTTTTCAATTTCACATAAAAAAATAAAATAATGGGAGAAGGCAAAACACACTGTCAGTGTTGTTTGAAGTAAGTTGGCAAATCCCCCGAGCACTTACTTCTTTTGTTTTGTTGGTAAATAATCAATCTATGAAAATTATGTGAGGATTTGGAGTTGCAGAACAGTGATCTCTTAACCTCTATGCTTCTTAGACCTTAGATCCGGTACCACAGCTCGGGTCTATCTTTGTTATGGTGTTTAGAGGTGATTTTCAGAATTTTGATTTCTTTCTTTCTTGCTCTTAGTAAAGGAATGAAAAAAAAAGAAAGAAAATCAAAAATCCCTACTGGTTATTGACAACAACTTGGAAACCCACCCTGAGGAAGATACGGGGCAGGAAGGGTATGAAATATCAGCCTGGCTGCTCTTTATTACTGGCATCATAATTTGAATATGGGAAGAGATGTGAACACAGGCGAGAGAGTTGATTAGAAGCTGGAGAAGGTAGGTGGAGTCACAAAAATTGTGGAAGTTTAAAAATAGTATCTGCAAAAAGCATGTCCTGCTTTTACTAAGATTATATGTTTATTTGAAGTGGCTTGTTGTAAGTTTATTTGGGGTGTGAATAGATGGACTCTGTGGGAGGAAATCTGTCCTAAAAGCTACAGTGTAAATCTCAATTTCATCATGTGAAAATTGGGGGGAGGGTAATAAATATATCCATCTCCCAATGTTGATTGGAGGATGAAAAAATGCAATATATGTAAAATCCTTAATACAGTGCCTGGCACAGTTAAGAACCTACTATTGCTGATTATAATCAGTGTGTTCTGAAAGCCTCATCTGCAACCTGGAATCTAATGCTTAGGATTACCACTGTCCTACTGTTCAATTAGATTACCCCTTCTTTACAATAAAATCTATTCGTTTATTTTTTGGTGTTTGGATAAACTACCCCAATATGAAAAGAAAATGGAATCACCTGAAGAAATTATGGATTTGATAATTGTGTTATTTTCCTTGAACATATGGTTTACCCAGAGAAAACAACATCAAAACCAACAGAGAAAAAAAAAGTATAAGCCCCATACCAAAAACTCTCAAATAAGAATATCTGTGTTAAACTTTGAGGAGTCATCCTGACTGATTTCATTTAATAAACTTATTTTTTCCTCTTACCCCTAAACATCTGAACTTTACGTTGGGCTTAAACATGAATCAATAGAAGATGAATGAAATATTAGTTTCATCTTTTCACCAAACTTTCTCATTTAACAGTGTTTTCAAAGAATCATTTCTAAAATTACATTTTTAAGGCAATTTTCTCACTTGTATTATGTTTTTGAAGTTCATTGTTCTTGGGAGGTGAAAGATTCCAAATGCTATAAAGCAAAATGTCACTCTGCAAGTTGTAGGCAAGGGTAATAAACTTGACTTTTCCTTGTAGTGCATTTCAATTAGGTACTTTGGTACCTGGGGCATAAGGATTACTGCACTGCCTTTTACCAGTACAACTGTCGAATCGTGCAACTGTTGGATTGTGTGGATATGAGTATCAATTAAGGATACAAATGTGTGTTCTTCAACAAAGCAAATTAATGGATGGGTAACATCTTAACTTAAATTCTGGGGGTGAGGGAAGGGGAGAGCAGAGAGAGAAAGAATGAGGGAGGGGTGGGGAAAGGAAGAGCAGAGAGAGGGAAGGAACGAGGGGGGGGTCTTGGTGTGGGCCACACCTTTTGGGGGCAAAACACGATTGTAAGAGGAACTTTACCTAACAAATGCAATCAGTATAATCTTGTTTCTTGTACCCTCAATGAATCCCCAACAATAAAAAAAAAAAATTGGGGAAAAGACATGAACAGAACATTTTTCTTTTTTCGTAGAGACAGAGTTTTACTTTATCGCCCTCGGTAGAGTGCCGTGGCATCACACAGCTCACAGCAACCTCCAACTCCAGGGCTTAGGCAATTCTCTTGCCTCAGCCTCCCGAGTAGCTGGGACTACAGGCACCCGCCACCATGCCCAGCTCTTTTTCTGTTTTACAATTCAGCCAAGGCCGGGTTTGAACCCACCACCTTCGGTATATGGGGCCGGCGCCCTAGTCAATGAGCCACAGGTGCCGCCCTGAACAGAACAGTTTGAAAAGAAGATAGACAAATAGCCATGAAACACATGAAAAAATGCTCAAACATCACTAATCATCAGAAAAATACAAATTAAAGCCACAATGAGATATCACCTTACCCCTGGTAGGAAGGCTTTTATTAAAAAGTTCAAAAATAACAGATGCTGGCATGGATACAGCAAGAAAGAAACACTTCTACACTGTTGGTGGGGCTGCAAATTAGTACAACCACTATGGAAAACAGTATGGAGACTCCTCAAAGAACTAAAAATAGACATACCATTTGATCCAAAATCCCACTAAGTATTTAATTAAAGGAAAATAAATCATTTTATCAAAAAGACACCTACACTTGAATGTTTATTACAGCACAATTCACAATTGCAAAGATGTAGAATTAACCCAAGTGCCCATCAGTTCACAAGTGGATTAACAAGGTGTGGCATATGTTTACCATGGAGTACTGCTCAGCCAGGAAGAAGGGTGACTTAATGCATTTTGCAACAATTCATTATCCTAAGTGAAGTATCTAAAGAATGGAAAAACAAACACCAAGTGTACTCACCATTAAATGAAGACCACACATATGCTTAGTGGGAAATAAAGATCTAAATGAAGACCATACATGTGCTTAGTGGGAAGTAAAACTTAACGAAAATCAAGCAGGGGGAGGAAGAGATGGGCGAAAACTGGTACAATGAGCATCATCTAGGAGATGGACATTCTTATAACCATGACTCAAACATTATAAAAGTGACCCAGATAAAGAAAAATATTTGTACCCCATAATACTTTGAAATTAAAAAAAATGTCTGAGGCATGTGTTTGACAACCATTGACAAACCTTAAACAATAAACCCTTTTAGAGACACCAGAGAAAGGAACGATTTGACTGAGCAACATCCTCAGCCTCCCAGACACTCCTAGTCCAGAAGAGCTGGGAGAAAAGCAGCCGATTTTAGGGGCTTTGCCAGTGACTTTTTAAACGAAAGGAATACGTTTGATTTCCCACTTCAAGTGTTTATTTAAAGAGGCCCTGTGTATGCACAGATGTGAAACTGTTGGTAGCACAGTAGCCCAGAAGACAGTGTGGGATGTGGGGCCCTGGGAATTGGGAATTCCTTCTCCTTCCTATTCTGATCCCTGCTACTGCTGCTGGCGGGGTTTATGAGCCCTCGTCATTTATTATGTGAGTTTTCTATATTTGGAAACACTGGGGGAAAATTTTCCACACTTAGTAAGTCATTAACCCCGAGTCTCTGATACATATATTTTCCACACCCTTCCTCTACACACTGGAAGTTTTCTTCTTGAGAATGTTCATTTTGGATGCAGTTGAATCCGGGAGACACAGAGACCATCCCCGCTC
The DNA here is from genome assembly GCA_963574655.1 of Perodicticus potto. NCBI lineage: Eukaryota > Metazoa > Chordata > Mammalia > Primates > Lorisidae > Perodicticus > Perodicticus potto. The sequence goes on from CAUYRH010080847.1 coordinate 36,447, forward strand.
CCCAGAAGTTCTGGTCCCTGGTGTGAGCAGCACGCTCTGCCCCTCCCGTGGGTCATTTGTCGTGGCTTTTGCAGGGCTGACGGAGGTGGGGCAAGTGTGCTCTGGGCTTCTACAATGAGAAGCGTGGCTCGGGCTCTAAAAGCCTCTATCCGGCCTTCTGCCTCACGCTGGAAATGAGCACATCCTATGAGCAAGGCAAGAGGGATGGTTTTTAAATTATAATTTTTCTGGTTTATTTCTCATGACAAAGGCAGAACAGGTAAATTCCAGAATTTACCTAGAATTCCATCATCAAGGAGAAAATCACAACTAACGCCTATTCAGGCCTATACCTTCCCCAGCTTTCATCCATGCACGTGAAATGATGAAGGTAACAACTGACTGAGGGGCTGTGCGGCTCGCGCCCAGCCTTCCATGTAATCCACATGCCCAGGCTACTGGTCACTGCCGCTGGGTGTGGATAGACAGCCAGGCTGCCCGGGTTCCCAGCCCCGTCTGCCTCTCAGGGTGCGTGATCTCTAGCAAATTGGTAAGCGTCTGTGCCTTGGGCCCTCGACTCTCAAATGGGTGCAGTAACACACAAGCATTTAGGGGTTGTCAGGAGAATTAAATGAGTAAACTGCACATAACACACTGCTTGCTCCTCGCAAGTGCTCAGCTCAGTGGACTCATTATTTTCTTTGTAGAAATACAGAAACATGTTCAGGAAAGTCAATGACGTGGTTGAGATCCCACAAAGATGAACTAACAAAGGCAGGTTTGAAACTTAAATCCCCTCTGAGTCCAGATCCTTTATGATGTACTACACATGGGGGAGAGAGAGGGAGAGAGGGAGAGAGGGTGAGAGGGAGAGAGAGAGAAGGAGGGAGAGAGAGGGAGAGAGAGAAGGGGGAGGTCAGCACCCCTCTTAACTCTGCACTGGGAGCATCTCTTGCTTACTATATAACACTCCAGCCCTGAAATGCCAGGAAGGCTATGTTAATCAGTTTGATGAAAATAGTTCAGATTGTATATGAAATCAGCACATTGTACCCCTTGATTGCACTATTATACACAGCTATAATTTAATAATAAAGACAATAAAAAAACAACAAAACACTCCACCCCTGGATGTCTCCTTGACCACATCTAAGGCAGTGGTTAGAGACTTGGAGACTTGGTCCTTGCTCACACCAGCACTGCCAAGCTGGGGAATCCCCAGGGCCCTCATAAACAGGCAGATTCTGAGTCAGTAGGTCGGGACGGGGCCTGAGACGGTATTTCTAACAAGGCCCCGAGTAATGTTGCTGCTACGGCCTGGGAACCACACTGCAGTGAGGGTTGTGAGAACTTTGGCCAGTGACCGCTTTATCCTGCACCTTCCTGCCACCTCTCCTGTTCACACAAGTTGCCTCCTATTTTCCCTTACATCTTGAGAGTCATTCCACATGGCCCGTCACGTCAGAGCTGGTGCAGTGGGCTCCTTGGCTGGAGCGTGGAGTGAGCCGCCTGAGACCCACCTGGCAGGGTGCTGGCCTACAGCACTCCAATCAACTGTCTCAACTAGGGGGCTCTGCACAGGCACTGCTGGGTCCCACCTGGCTGAAACACTTCAGGGGACACATGTTTAGGAGTCAAAAGGAAAGAAATACTCACTCTGGAGCAAATGCCGGGGTGGAAGGGAACACACTTGGTGAGGATCATCCAGCTCCCACCAACAGGCCAAGCAGCACTGAGTACTTTGGTTCTAACCTCTGGGCCTGCAGTAATCGATGCAAGTCACCGTCTTTTCCGAGTTTTCCATAGGGTGCCCTCTGGAAGCCCATCTCTCAGAGAGGACATCCTTTGTTTACATGTACACCCTCCGTGGAACGCCAGGTGGTGGTCACAGGAGAGACTAAGTGCGCTGGGTTTGCGTGGAATAGTCCCAGCTGCCCAAACACTGGACGTAGAGAAAAAACTCTGTCTTAAAGAAGTGTTTCACTGTGATTTTTCCATGACATGACTAACTTTTTACTCATTTCTTTATCCCAGTAGTTACAAGGTAAGTCCCAACAAAACCAGAAGTGTGGGGAAGGATGCCCTGGGAATTAGGGATTATCCCCCCTGTCTTTCTCAGGACACACTGTGTCCACAGCTCGCACTATGTGGATGCCGGCTAGGGCTGCTGCTGTTTGCACCATTGTAGGACTAGTTCCCTCACCATGGGGATTTTCCACGGGGACATAAATCTCTGATCCGCATTCTCGCGAAGTGCACTCACTGCTACCTCAGTTGGGACAAGTGTAATATTTGGAAATTCCCATGGCCTTGGCCAAGACCTTAATGGGGTGGGTTCAATTCCTTACTTTCCATGCCAGCCGAGGGCACTTTGCCCTGGCACAGCACATCCCTCTCAAAAAATCAGGCCCCTGGACTGGGGGCCTCCGTCCGCCTGTGTCTGTCCATCCTGAACTTAGCATGAGAAGACCCAATGTACAAAAACAGGCGGAGCGGGGAGGTTATTTATTAAGCTCAGCCTCCCAGTGGGGGGAAACTTCCTGTTACCAGATATGTGAGAGTGGGGTCAGGTCTGGTCTCTCCTGCCCTGTGACCAGGACACTGGCTCAGAACCAGAAACCTGACCCCTGGGGCTGCAGTAGCAGGAAGAGGACAGACAGGGTCCAGTGTGAGCTTAATGGAGGCTCGGCCCCTTCCTGACCGCGTGACCCCTTGGAGCCACTGTTTCTTTAAAATGAGGATAGAGATACCTCCCAGGGAATGGTGCGGGCAGGCAACATATTTAAAAGCGATCTGAAAGCTCCCAAGTGTTATTTCATGCATAAAACCTGGCCTTTTATGACAAGTACATTAAAAGAGAATGCTCATACAGACACATGCGGTGCTCCAGTAAAGGTTTAGTGGGGGAAATGCCCTGATAATTTAGCATTTGCCAATCTCCATGGTGTAAGGATTCCCACCGTGGCTGATTTCAAGGGACCCAAACGATGCCAGCGATGTGGAGATGAGAAAAATGCATGGAATTGACTCTGCCTGGCATGAGCCCTGCAGCACAGCCCTGTTTCTATGTCCCACCCCCTTATATAAAGCACTCAGCACAGGGACCGAACAACAGGGGTGTTGACCTCCTGAACCTGCTCCATATATTTTCCCCAGACGAGGCTGTCCAATGGGGAAATGGCAGCTCCACCCTACTCTGCTGGGCCCAAATTTCCAGAGGGCATATGTTTCCAGAGCTCCCGGGTGACTCTGTGCACAGCCCGTGGCTGCAGACTCCGTAGAAGCAGTGGGGCTGGCTTGTGTTTGCACCCGCAGTCCCAGAACAGGGCCTGGCCCACTTGGTGCTCTCCTGAATGAGGTGATGGAAGCTTATTACCTGGAGCCAAACTGATCCAGGCAGGGGTGAGACCCACTGCCACGCGCCCTCCGTGCCCTCTGCACACCAGCCCAGCTGCCCTGGGGCCCTTGTCCCCACTGTCCGTGCTGGTTCTGCTGCAGCCCCTCTTGGTCCTCTCTGCTAGTCTGTCCCGTGGGGCCACCTCTCTGCCTTATCCCCTCTGCACCCGTGGCCCCAGGGGAAGCGCTTCTCCTGACATCTGTGTGGCTCCTCAGAGAGCCACCTGGGACCGACAAGTCAGACTCACACAGGGTGGGGCGTGAGCGCAAGTGTGCCGGACCCCTTTCTCCCGTCGTCTGCCACAGGCCTTCAGGAAACTTTCTTTTAACAAAGAAAAACAAGTTCCTGGGAAGGGCCTACAGGAAGGGAGGGGAGGAAGGCATTCCAGGTGAATTAATTACTCCAGGAAGACCTTAAGTAATTGGTGCTTCCTTGGCCTGCCTATAACAGTAAAGGAAAATTGGTTTTTAAGCCAAAAATGTTCCCTTCTCCATCCATCTCTGAATATATACGTCCCACCCGTTTTTATGTTCTCTCTCAATCCTGCACGCCAACACAAATACCAACTCCATGTCTTCACTGAAATAACCCAAAGAGAATGAGAAGGTGTGTTCCAAGATTGGAACAAAAATTCCTAAATCATCTGTTTTAGCACAAATACAATAACCATGTTTTCTCCACTTCTAGGTATAACAATCGGACTTAGTCAGAACAGCCTGTTTGCAACCAGGACCCGCACAGACCAATCCTGCTTTAAAGGCTACAGGAAATGGTTCTGATGGCAGAATGCCTGAGCTGGAAATTAAGGGTCCTTCTCATACATGTAGAACAAGTGTGGCTTCTCTGATTTAAAGAAAAAGAGAAAAGGAATGAGCATTTATTGAGCACCTAAGGGAGTCTTACCTCCGCGTGCTCAGCACAAGAGGGCTAATCTGCACACAGCCCCGGGAGTATCTCTGGAGCCCACCTGCGAGGTGAGGCAGACCCCGGAGAGTCTTAGGTAACGTGGCAGGGCACACAGTAAATGAAGGGCGGAGAAGAAGCCACCGTAGGTCTCCTGAACACAGAGCCCCTGGCTCTTTCAGCCATGGACACAATTCCATACCTGGCTACTGCCACTGCCTTAAAGGAGGTCCTCCAAAAAGGGTCCTAGGAGTAGAGCCGTCAAGAGCCCGGAAGGAGGCAAGCACGCTTTCTTTGCCTTTCTTCTAATGCCCCTCTTCACAGAAACAAAGCATGAGAAGTGGGAGAAGCCTGGAGCAGTGTTTACTGCAGGGACTAGGTGACCAGGGACCAAATAGAAACTCTTCAGTTCACAGAGACACCCAGAGGAATGATGTTAACTCTTAAAAAAGAAAAGAAAATAGCAACTGCCTAAAGAAATAATCATTAAAATTGAAATTGAAAATACAGTCTGCACTTGGAATCCATCACGCAGTCTCCATCAATCAGCAGTCCTGATGGGCTTCACCTGACCTCTGCCCCAGCACTCCCAGCTGGAGTCCTGAAAGGAAGGGGATATGCCTCGTTCATCCTAGAACCTTAGGACCTTGCAGACAGAATTGCTGGCAGGAAGAGAGTTGGTTGGGTTTTTTTTTTAAGTCTGTTAAATTGGATTTTCTTTTTTCTCTTATTCCCAGGGTAATTTTTATGCATTTTTCAACTAATGCTTACTGTAGGCCTCCGTTCTTTATCTTTAGTCTAAGTGTCTCAGCTGATGCCTTCCTACCCAGCCTCTAGTCCCTGCTTAAATACAGGTGATAACAGGGTTTTAGCACTCACAGAATTATATTAAAATAATCTGTTACGTTCTGAATTGGACTAGACTTTCTTTAGGGCAGGAACAGTTTATTATTGAGTTTTGTACCCTAAGCACCTAGCACAGAGGCTGACACATAAGAAATGCTTATTAAACATCCATTAAATAAAATTGAATCTGGGACAGATTGGTGAAAAAGTGACTCTAATATCTGAAATCTTTAAATATAGTTTCTACAACCTTGAGCAAAAATTTCCACAAAGACAGGGGTCATTATGTCAAGCTAGTTATAAAACATGGCTCTAAATACAAAATAGATAGCTTAGCTCCTAACAGTGGGATTTATGTATTTTTAGGAGGTGAGTAGCCATTCAAAGTATCATCAGTTGAAATCATCCTGGAATCACCTGTGATCAAACAAGGGGAATGAATATAGACCATGTAGCATGATAAACTCACAGCCTTACTGAGGAAAAAAAAATCAAAACCACACTGCATCAACTATGAGGGCACCCCTAAATGGGCAGAGATCTGGCAGAGATATGACTAGGCAGCTTCCAAACCACCTGCCCAAATCACAGCATCATAGACAACACCACTGGATGCTGGGTGACACCTGCTTCTACACTGCAGGGCTTTGTTGAGACTTTAATCATCTAATGTCCATGGTTGCTCCTCATGATGGGCATCTGGTCCATTTTGTGTTGCCATAAGGAGTGCCTTGAGGCTGAGAAGTTTATAATGAGAAGAGGTTTATTTGGCTCATGGTTCTGTGGACTGCATATGTCAGAAGGCCTCAGGCTTCTTCCACTCATGGCAAAGGCAAAGGGGAGCTGGCATGTGCAGAGACCACCAGACAAGAGAGGAAGCAAGTGTGTGTATGTGTGTGCGTGCGTGTGTGTGTGTGTGTGTGTGTGTGTGTGTGTGTGTGTGTAGTGGGTGGGGGGGACTCACCCCAGGCTTTTTTAACAACTTGCTCTCTCAGGAACTAATAGAGTGAGAACTCACCCCCAAGGGAAGGCATTCATTTATTCATAAGAGCACTGTGTCTCCATGACCCAAACACCTCCCACTAGGCCCCATATCAACAACAGGGATCAAATTTGAACATGAGCCTTGGAGGGAACAAACATAGCAAAGGAAAGAGGATGCCTGATTTCCACAACTTCTTTGGCCATGGAGTGCTTTTTTAGTGACACTTCTATTAACACCATCTGGGTAGTGCTGCCCTACATCATGATCCACCCTTCCGGAAATTCAATTCTGCAAACATTGGGTGGCCACCTCCTCACCATGCCTAAGATGATGATCAAGGCATAGGAAGGGCCACATAGAATGAGGACCAGTTTCTTACCTGGGAGATCAGATGAGGCAGAATCAGAGGAGGGGCAGAGATAGCAAAGCAGGATGAAGGTCAGAACAGGACAAGTTTCCTACTTAAGGCCAAAAGTGGGCTGGAGCTTGAGGGGAGGAGACAGCACTTGGCTTAGGGGTAAATGTGGGATATGGAAGAAATCTCAATGAAGGAGTGACTTGGAAGAGGTTGGTTAAAGGAGTGGAGGGCACAACAAGGACAGCAGGAGAGAAGTCAGACATAGGGAGGGATGGGCCGAGTGCGGGGAGGGTGTTCAGGCAGAGAGTGCTGTGATGGGGAGAACGCTTGGGAAGGTGGGTTAGAGAGACATTATGAATGTCACAGCAGCCTGTACTTCATAGAGAACTCTAGAAGGCTGGTACGCAAAGAGTGCCATAACTAGAGCCACGTTTTAGAACACACAGGCTTCTTAATGCTTGCCCTTATATGAGCTGTTAATTTACAAACAATTCTTCAAGTAGATGGCTGATTTTGGTGTAATATGGTGTACACTAAAAGCATATTGAGTTCAATTTGTCAGTCTACCATCTTCACAATAACAAAAGGTAACCAAAGAAGATATATTTGGTAATTATTATTATTATTTTTTTTTTTTCGAGACAGAGCCTCAAGCTGTCACCCTGGATAGAGTGCTGTGGCATCACAGCTCACAGCAACCTCCAATTCTTGGGCTCAAGCGAGACTCTTGCCTCCGCCTCCCAAGTAGCTGGGACTAAAGGCGCCGGCCACAACGCCCGGCCATTTTTTGGTTGCAGCCGTTATTGTTGTTTGGCGGGCCCGGGCTGGATTCGAACCCGGCAGTTCAGGTGTACGTGGCCGGCGCCTTAGCTTGTTGAGCCACAGGTGCCGAGCCATATTTGGTAATTATTAATGACTGGTTAAAGACATATGTTATGAAAGGAAAGGTCACAGGTGAAATCTACTGTTAGTTACCTGCTGCTAAGATAAATTTAGCAACTTAAAAACCACATACTTTTATTAAATCTGCAGTTTTTGAGGGGCAGGAGTCCAGGCACAGATGAGCCAGTCCTTACCTCAAGGTCTTTTGCAAAGCTGCAATCCAAGAGTTGCCTTGGGCTGGGGTTTTAGCTGAAGGTTCCACTGAGGGAGTATGTGCCTCCCACTCAAGTGTTTGTTAATGGGATTTAGCTCCTTGAGGAGCGTTGGACCACGTGATTCCCTCAGCTCCTTGCTTTCATCAGGGATTTGGGGCTGAGGCTACCCTCGGTTCCTGACCACAGGGACCTCTCCACCGTGGTGGACTGCTTTATCACAGGCACCCATGGAATCTGCTAGGAAAACAGATGTCACTGTCTTGTGGAACCTACTTGTGGAGTTGACATCCTCTCAATGTTGCCAATATTTTATTGCAGAAATATGGTACTCAAGGTAAGGGGACTCTACCAGGGTGTGGATACCAGGAGTTGGGGATCATTTGGGGCCATCTTAGAGGCTGCCTGCCACATCCATACGGGCAGTCCCTGGGTTACAAACATCCGCGTAATGTACAACTTGCACTTATGAATGGAGGCTATTACATAAGACCCTGAGTTAAAATATACAACAGACATCTGACTTGCATTTATGAATGGAGGCTATTATAGGTAATAGGTAAATGTGCCTGTTACATAAAATTCAACTTAAGAACAAGCCTATAGAATCTTTCTCGTTCAAAACCCGGGGACTGCCTGTACTTCACCAAGTTCCTAGAACTGAGTAAACTTATGAGAAATTCACAACATTTAAAAATAATTATGTCCCGAACAAACATAAAACTTGGGATCAGCACAGGGAAGCAGTTTATTTAGTGTAATGTTACAGTTAAGGATGTGTAATCCTGTGTCAATCACTGCTTCCCTAGCAGGACAGGACTGTACTATAACGACAATGACAGAGGAAGGAAAGCCATCCCCGTTCCATGGCGAGCCCCACAAGCTGCATATCTGTCCTTGGGACTGAGCTAGCCAGCATGCTTTCATTTAAGCCCTCAGTCTTGCAGCACGAGGAGAGGAAAGACACTCTTTTGTTCTGTGCAGATGAAATAAGATACTCTTCATTCTGTCTGGTTCATAGCCCTTCCTGGGATTGCCTCTTTCACATAAAGAATGTACCAGGTACATTCCTGAAGATGAGAAACCAAATGTTGTCAGGGCTGATTTGTGATTCTTGTGATTCTCAAAGGAAGAAAGTAAAGGCAGATGGAGGGTTTAACTGGACGCATGTAACAGTCCGGGAAGGACAGGAGGATTGGCGGGTCAGGAGATGGCCAATAAAATACAGTGCCTTTGATCTACAGGTCACCCATTTCTTTAGGTTTGCCCTGAGACATTCCCTTAAGATACACATTTTTGGAATTCTTCCAGAAAAGCTTCAAACCTTAGGCTTATCTTTTTTTTTTTTTTTTGTAGGATACTGGGTTTTTATCATTCCTTATGAAGTGTGGGTGAGATTCACCTTTATTTGTTCAAAAACCATCTAGGCATACAAAAGTGCTCTCCTTATAAATAGTAGTCTGTGGATCCTGCTAAGATATGGCTGTCATCATTTCTAATACAATGTAGACAGAAACCACCATCCCAGCCAGAGCTATGAACCGAAGGGTCTCAAAGCTCAACTTGACCATCAGGCATTAACAGGAACTTTTTCCATCAGACTACAGAGCCCAGAGAAAATGCCACAGGATATTAAACATGTCAACACCATGGTATTCAAGAAGAAATGCAAGAAGCTGGCTTCAGTGACCACACTCAGTCACGGACTAAATGTTTGCCCAGGTTGCATTAGGTTAGTACCCCACTATTCAGACAGCAATGTGGAATAGCACAGTTTAACTGTATTGGACAAAAGAAATAAAGAATTTAGAGTACAATGTCAAATTATCCACATTTTTGCTTTAGGCTAAAACCAACGTAGAGTTATAAAGTGTTGGTACATTTTGTTTAAGGAGGTGTTTGGTAGTGAGGGGAGAAGTAAAAGTTACATGGGGTTATATTCGAGCCTGAGTTGCCAACTTTCACCTCAAAAAGCAGTATGCTTTCTTAAAAGTCAATTTTATGAGTTGTGAGGAAAGTTACCTGAAAAGGGGTCGAGTCTCCTCAAAAAAAGGAAAGGACAAAGAGGCAGAAAAGTGCAAAACTCCGGAGGGAAGAAAGCGAACGTTCAGGTACACACATTATGAGTGCCTAACATTTTAAAGCTTTTCACTCTGAAATTTAGCACACGTCTGGGAAAAATGCTCAAAACAAAAATACATAATTTGATGATTTGGCAAATGGACCGTATTATATTGCCAACTCCCCAAAAGGTCTGTATGCACCCGCTCAACCATCACCCATTTGTACCTGCTAGGGTAACCACTAGCTTGTCTTTTCTGGCAATCACTTCCTGCCTTTCCTTTACAATTTTAACACCAAGGATACAATACTTAATAGTATGGCATAAATTCATGTGCTTTTTGAACTTTTATATGCATGGAAACCTGAGGCATGCTTTTTTGCCCCATCTGGCTTCATTTCTTCAACAAAATGTTTGAGAGATTCACTTTCATGTTGTTGCTTTGGTGTAGCTGTAGAAAATTTATTTTTATTGATGTAAACAAGTGGTCCCCAACATTTTTTGGCACCAGGGACCGGTTTTGTGGAAGACAATTTTTCCATGGATGGAGATGGGGGAAAGGAGTTGGGTAGGCAGAACTCAGGTGGTGATGCCATCAATGGGGAGCACCTGGCGGCTATAAGGCTGTAAATACAGAAGAGACTGCTTCCCTAGGTTGCCTGCTGCTCACCTCCTGCTGTGGTAGTGAATGTTGCCAGGATTTTTCACAATATTACAAGGTACATAGAGTAAGCTGGCATCTCTAAGAGCATCTTCCAGTGCCTTCCTAGCTTGTTCTTGCAAAAGTTGGATCAGCTTGTCTGTGACTGTCAGCTTGTTGGTGGTCTTTGCTTGGATGAATTCATCAGCCTGCCGCTGAGGGTACTCCTTGACTTTCAAAGACCCCTTCTCTCTGCCTCGGGGCTGCACTGTCCTCCATGACAGCACCTTGTCCTCCCGCCTCTCAATTTTGTTTTTCAAGATTGGGCTATTCTCAGCCCTCAAATTTCCACATATAGGTTGAGACCAGAAGACTTTCAGATTTCAGATTTTTTTTGGATTTAGGAACACTGGCATCTCAAATTTGAAAATCCAAAATCCAAAAATCTCCATTTCTTTTGAGCATCATCTTGGTGCTTAAAATGTTTCTAATTATGGAGTACCTCAGATTTTGGATTTTAAATTTTGGGACCTGTACGTTTTAGAGTCATATTTTTTATTTCCACAAAATATGCATTGGAATTTTGATTAAGTCTATAATTGAATTCATAGATCAACTGGGGAGAAATAACATCTTTAGTATATTGAGTTTTCTAATTCAAGAGGATACTAGTTCCCACCACTTACTTTATGACTTTAAAACCAATTTTAAAAAAAATTGACATATATTGTATAATACATACTTATAGGATACACAGTGATGGTTCCATACATATAGTGTATAGTTTGCCTGCAAATGTTTTAATTTTATTTTGAGGTACCTACCTTTATCAATCTTTAAAAAGATTGACTCCTAAATATTTTAATTTTTCATGCAATTATAAATGGTATTTTTTCTTTTTCTTTTTTCAAACTCCCTGCAGGCTATCTGTATGTATAAATTGAGAGGTGATTTGAAAATCTATATGGAAATTCTGAATTTGAGAAGCACTAATTTTCATCAATTCTGATTTTCAGCTATTAACTCTTCAAATATTTCTTTTCTTTCATATCCTTTTGAAGTTTTGATTAGATATCTTATTCTGGAAATCTATTCAGCCTCCTAACTTACTTTTCCCTCTTTCTGATAGAGAACGTGTGACATTATCTCCAGAGCTAAGCTTCACTAATTCTCTGTTCATACTGTACCCTATAAGATACCTTAGTTGTCACAAGAGGCAGGAGGGTGCTCCTGTTATCTAGTGGGTAGGGGCCAGACATGCTGGTAAACATCTCCAAAGCACAAGACAGTCCCCACAACAAAAATTATCCAGCCTAACTGTCAATAGTGTCAAGAGTGAGAACCCCTGGGTTTTTTAGAGAGAGAGAGAGAGAAAGATGAGTTTGTTTAGTAGCTGAAGTCACTCCTCCTTGAAATAAATAGGGAGTAGAGGCTAAATTGTTCCTCCTATTCTTTTCATTCCTGCATGTGAAATAGAAATTTTCTCTTTTCTAAGGAATGTAAAGGGGTGAAGAATAAGGGTACCTCCCAATAACTCATACCTGACACCATTTTCCCATCAGTACCACGCTTAAAGACTAAGGGTGCTACACTCTGAGACTTTCACTTTAAAAAGTCTCTCTCAGTGCCTCCTCCAGGCCCTCTGCTCATGAGACGAAGGGGACCATGCCTACCTAGAGCTTGTACTAGCCCATCTTCTGGACCCTGCTCAGGTACCTGGCCCGAGGCCCAAAACCTGCATCCAGAGGCTGCATGAGCCTTTCCTAGGTCTGTATTCTGAGGGTGAGGTGGACTCTGGCCTGTGCACTCCTGAGGCGGGGGTAGCTATGTCGAGCTGTGCGTGGGTGGTGTGGATGGGCCTGAGAGTTGAAGCTGGGGCACCCACCCCCAGGGATCGGCAGCGCACTCCCCTTCCTCGTGTGCACTGGGCGCCACAGAGCAGGGTGGAGCTGAGGAGGGCCGGCTCTCCCTGCTCCAGCTCTTCTGGTCTGGAGGTCTGAGATGTCCGAGAACTCTACCGTAAAGTCTGGCCTTCCAAGTCATTCTAAAGGAATACTTGTCAAGCTCAAAGCATAAAACAAATTTTATTTAACAGTTTCTTAGCTTTATAATAACTTTATAATATTAAGAGCAGTAGTAAGTAGGCCTCTGTTTGTACTCTGGCCTTGAGTTCCACAAACATTAAAGAAAGACCTGCTTCCGTGGGCTTTCTTGAAAAGCCTAATTAAGCAAAAAAAAAAAAAAAAGCCAAATTTTCTCATTTCACTCAAATATATGTATTTTGATGTAAGAAATAATCTGGAAAGGTATACCAAAAAATGTTAAAATGTTAACAGGTTATCTTCTACAGGAGTGGGAGTCTGGATGATTTTTTTGTACTTTTTGCTTATTTGTATTTTCTATTAGCAATAATCGCGCCTCGGATAAACCTCATTGGCTATGATACTGCCACTGCGCAAAGCTACTTATTTGTATTTTCTAATTTTTGGAAGATGAACATGAACATTGGCGTTATTATAGGGGGAAGGTGAATGTTAATCAGGGCATACCTACCTGAAAAAAATAACCCTGTATCCTAGTGCTCACGGTCAGGTGCAACAACTTAATACATGAAGCACACTCTAGTCCCATTGCTGTTGTGTATTTCTTGTGAAAAAGAACTACTGAGGCCTGAGCATATCTTCTGGCCAGACTGCCGTAAAAACACCAAGACAGCCCTTATCATCCCTGGCCCCAGACACTCTATGGGCCACAGGGATTCAGTAAGTGCAGGGACGCAGGGCCTGCCAGAGACTGACAGCCGCTCTGCAGCATTGCTCTCCACCCACAGGGTTATGACCCTCCCGGGGATTATGGAAACTGGAGCCACGACTCTGGGTACCCCCACCCAGGGACTCCACCAGCCCCTGGGAACCGACAGACCATCCACAATGCCTCTTTCTCTTGATTATAACAAGAACTAATTGTGCAAAGTTGCTCACAGAATTTTTCACATACATCATCTGATATGTCTGGTTGGCAGAGGGGGGATTTGCATTTTATAGCCGAGGAAATTGAGGCTCAGAGAGGTTCAGGGGCTGAGGTGTGGTTCTAACTAGGAGGTAGTGAAGCTGGGAGGCCAATCCACATCGTCTAACCTTCTGATTTCATCTTAGTCACTTCCTCATTTCATCATTGTTTTGCCTTTTTCTCCCTATCATCTTTTCTCATTCCTTCTCCTAGCCAACTGAGAAATCCTGATAAGAACTTGGTTCTTTCCCCTGCACGTCATAAAAATCCATCATATTTTGTCCCTTTATCTCTTTCTTCATCTCTACTTACAGCCCAGAAATGGGGAAAGGATCGTTATAGAATGAAAATGCTGAGAATCACACCACCTTGGTGTCATGGCCCTGCAGACTGTCACCAGGCTTCTGAGTGAGGGATAGAAAACGGTTTCTAAGACACCCTTATTTGCACTCTATTTCTAGAAAACTTTTTTATTTTTGAAGTATGTTACCTGCATCTTCCTAACTGATGTTGTGTATAACACTTCTATACATTCTGGATCACTAACAGGCTATGGATAAGGAACCTGAGGCTCAGAGAGGTTAAGAAACGTCTTTGAGCCCCACAGTAATAGAGCACGTCCGTCTGTGGGCCGCACTGAGCAGTGATACTTTCTGTATGCCTACAGACACTGAAGTTCACTTGGGCCCTCAATCTGGAAAAAGTTAGCAACGCATGGGTTAGATTCTTAACAACATTAACGTGATTTACCTTCCCCCTCCCCTTTCTGGCAATAACCTCACAAAAGATTTAAAAATGGCCGATACTCACCATTCAGAAGACCGCTTTAATAATATCAGTTTTCCGCTTCATAGCCCTTGGCAGGACGCCCTTTTGACAGATCACAATGTTGGCTCAGGGCCAAGAGATGGTGAGGTTGACTCACAGGTCACTGCAGTTTATAAGAAGTCAGAATAATAAAGAGGAAGGCAGATCTGACTTCACTGGCAAGGGAAAAGTTTTGGTGTTGTGCTAAGCAAACTAATTACAGCTAGCTCTGAATAATATGGGAGGAATACAGTGGTGTGGAACAAAGGAAAAAATAGTCTACATAAAAAGGCAAACTGCTACACAAAGAGCTTACAAATACTTTCAAAACTGAAAGTACTGAAATTATTAATACTATTAACTTCTTATAATATTTATCCTAAAGCAGCTATTGTCAACCCGTGTGCCACAAACATTTTTAAAGATCATTCATTGTACTATTTTCAAAAGAAGTTCAGAGTACAGTGAGTATATTCTTGGTTTTGCTCTTTTTTTAATCAATATAATTTAAGTGTGCCACAGAAATTTAACTATAGGTTCTAGTGTGCCATGGGATAAAGACGGTTGAACAACACTGTTCTAAAGTCAAAGAAAAAAATAGAATCTGCTCAAACACTTCTATTAACTAGTGTGAAAGAGAGGGTGCTTTATTATAAATGACAACACAAATACACACACACACTTGATTTTTAAATTAGCTTTGCTGCAAGTTGCATATCCAGAGTAAAGAATACCTTTCCTCATAAGCTACTGATTTAAAAAAAAAATTAGAAAAGAAAAATTTCAAGATAAGCTCAGCTTTTAAGTTCACTTGGTGAAAACCAAATACAGCTACAATTATTGTTAGGTCTTGGTGTGCGAAGGACTCTAAGAGTTAAAAGCAAACCAGCACTACCTTTAGCCCACAAGGGATTACTCTTTTATTAGTATAGTCTTGGGATTAGTGGAAATGTCTGTCTAATGAATGCAGCTACTATATTTGAGCACATGCCTGAATAAGCTACTTGTTGATTGAAAACTATCTATTTATAAGTACTTCTGCGTGTTGTGAAAAATCCATCTGTATTACCACAGCATGGCACCCACCGTTTGAATAAAGGCTCTTTGCCATTTCACTATAGGGCTGTTGAATGATCAGGCAGAAAGGAAGTGTGTTGCATCCACTTAACAAATTTTATTCCCCACTCTAGGCCAGTAAAGTAGAGTTACCTTACCTACACAGCAATTCAGATTGATGTGGATGCTATAAAAACAAAAATGGAAAAAATGTATTTTTTTCATCAGACTCACCCATGGTTTTAACCTAGTAGTAGATCTACCATAATTTCAACAAATGGTCAGAAAAGGCAAACTAGCCAGACTTCTGCTTATGTCATAATCTTTGAACTAAGTCTAGGAAATAGGTGGATTTACTGCACATTCCTGTTACCATTTCTTTTTCACATTTCTGCTCATGAATACACTAGCAGCATGTCCAACAGAAACAAGTATGGCAGGAAAAGAATAATCTTGAAAGATAATTAAGTCAACGCCGTCAAGGTTTGGGGTCCTCTTTACTGTGCTAAGTCTCCACTTGCAGTAGGGCCAGCCCCAAATGGGGACCTCCAAGTCCACTCTGGGATTCTGCAGTTCCAAGCCCTCTGCTCTGCTCACCAGCCCTTAACACACACCCCACCACTCTGCCTCCCAGACTCAGCACCAAGCTCTAAGCTTCCTGAGCTTTGGTTCTGTGTATTGAGAAGGGATTCCTTATTCCATTGGAGTTTATTTTCACTCCTCTGCAGGAAATGTCCCTGTTTACTATGCTACCTCTGTGGAAAAGGGCTGACAAGAATTTGCTTTAAAAATTTTATTTAGAAAGTAAATAAACAAGCTGTTATTAATAGAGGCCTCACAGAATTCCTCCTGGAGAACTATATAAATGATGTCAGGCAAACTGTCCAGGTGTCCCATTGTTGGAAAGACAAACCTAAAATCCAGCAGACCACTGCAAGCTTTGGCACAGCAAGAGGGGAAATGCAGGCTGCAGCAGGCTTTGAATCCTGGCTACTTCTTTCCAGAGTTTGTGACCCATAGTTTCCTAGAGATACCACAGGCTGACTTCTAATAAGGGTAAAAGATGATGCTGTGTATGATGCCCTGGCACAAAGAGAGAAGTCAGTAACTAGTAGGTATTACTGTCCACACTGGGGAAACTCAGTAAGATTTGGGGAGCCCATCTTTTCTGTTTTTCTAATTGACAGAGCAAAAGAATAGTTCTAAAAAATGAAAGTATTGATGCTAGAAAATCACAGTTGAAACTTATAAAAGTCATTTGGAAACACAAGTTATTTAATATGTCAATACACAGCACCAAAAGCCCCATAGTAAATGATACATAGCTGTTTCAACAGATACCCTGCTCCTAACTCTGAAGCTGGGTGGAAGTGTTGTAAGAGATAAGAACTCGGTGGAAGGTGCTACTATCACCACACCCATTTTATACATGAAGAAACCAAGTAGCTAAGTGTTAATTATTAAATGTTAGCAGGTGGTAGAGATGAAGTTTTGATTAGAAAACTGCAAGCTTTTCCAAATTTACCCCTATACACACTCAATTATGTTAAACATTCACTTAAGTAAGATTGTTAAATATAATAGGTCTATGTCTTTAAAAGAGAATATATCCAGTAACTCTGTCTTGTGAAATCATCCCAAGATAAACGAGGATACAGGGCAGGAAGTAAATAACCCTCTTGTGACCTGGTTTAATCGTCACTGACTGACACCATTCTACCTCAAACCCAAAGGAGCAAATGGAGAACCAGAAACTTCTCAAACTTTGAAGCTCTACTTCGGCCTTCCACTTGCTTCTTGAAATCTTTACCCTTTTCAATTTCTTTTCTGTCCATTTTCTATTGGGGTTCACAGCTTGGTACTGACAAAGCATTCATCGTAAAACCTTGCTCCATCCATCCACTCAACCATCCATCCATCCATCATCCATTCACCTACCTATTCCTCAACGGCTTCCATGAAAGATTTGAGTGGACACTGTTAACTCATGCCACTACCTCATCTTATTCATCTTTCTCTCTATAAGAGAATCTGCTTTGGGGACATAACTGTTTTTAGGTAGCATGATAGTAGAAAAGAGGAGCAGGTGGTTGAGGACAGAGAGCATTTAGCATTGGTGAGCGTTCACAGCCTACATTCATTAGTGGAAGAGTTTTTTGAAGACTTTTTTAATGTTCAGAATACTTTTTGGATTATGAATTTTTTAATTTCCAAAGGCAGTTGAAACTCACAAAGAATCTAGGAGTAGAAATTATTCACATCTTACAAATAAGAACATGGAAAAAAGAAATGATCAAGTAATTTATACAGGGGACCAAAATTTCAGCACCCCCCGCCAGGATTTAGAATTCCTCACTATGACTTTTGTACTAAGATTATTAAGCTCAGCTGCTGCCTTCAATATTTTTTTCCCATAGACTAAGAGAGCATTTTACTTTGGCATTTTTATAATATGGCACCATTTATAGCTCTCTTCACCCATAATAACCTAATTAAACAACAATGTTTAGGGCTGGCAGTATACACAGTGGGGAGGTAACAGCCTGGTTACTAATGGCTAATGACTGAGTTAAAATTTGGGTTATGCCACTTTTTTCGTACATTTTCTTGGTTTAGAAGTTAAACCATGTCCATATTTCTAATTTAGCCAAGGCTGTATCTTTCTGGAGTCTCAAGAAACACAACATCTCAAGAAGCATCAACACTTCCCTTACCAAATCCCTTCTTTTATCACCTTGAACAATAAAGCAGCTAATCTAATGATTCTACAAACTTGTAGGATGTGATTTTTATTTTTTCACTGTTTAGACTAAGGTTTTCCAAAGAATGATCTGATCCATGAGAGGCTGATAGAGAATAAATCTAAAGCTAAAAAGAAAACTAACTTATTTGCTCTTTGTGCCCCAAAACCTCAAGAATAAAATGAAAATACTGAATTCATTTGTAACTAGTGCTAAAGAAATTCATTTAATTTATTTGAGAAAGCACAAACATGTAGAAGTATCACAAAACAAGAATGGTTAGCCATAAAACAGAAATTTATTTTAAAAAATTAATATCTTATACTTCAGATATAAAATGTATCTATCACCAGAAGGTGAAAGCACTTCTTCCAGAAACTGCTCCTAGCACAGTCAATACTGATTTCGAAACTGGTTGCTTAGATCTTGGAGCTCCATTACCAAGGTGTCCATAGCTGCTATTTCATCAGCTAACTCGCTGGACATTTCTCCACTGGCCCCATCTGTAAAAAGTTGCTGCAACATAAAAGAGCAGAACTATCAAAACAATGCACATTTTGGGTGGTGCTGGCCACATATACCGAGGGTGGCGGGTTCAAGCCCGGCCTAGACCTGCCAAACAACAGTGAAAACTGCAAAAAAAAAAAAAATATAGCCAGGCATTGTGGGCACCTGTAGTCCCAGCTACTCGGGAGACTGAGGTAAGAGAATCACTTAAGCCAGTGGTTCTCAACCTTCCAAATGCCGCAATGTATTTTCATTATTTTTTTTTTTTGAGATAGAGCCTCAAGCTGTCACCCTGGAGAGAGTG
Organism: Perodicticus potto; assembly: GCA_963574655.1. NCBI lineage: Eukaryota > Metazoa > Chordata > Mammalia > Primates > Lorisidae > Perodicticus > Perodicticus potto. The sequence goes on from CAUYRH010080847.1 coordinate 55,135, forward strand.
CCATGGCATCACAGCTCACAGCAGCCTCCAATTCCTGGGCTCAAGCTAGTCTCCTGCCTCTGCCTTCCAAGTAGCTGGGACTACAGGCACCCGCCACAACGCCCGGCCATTTTTTGATTGCAGTCGTCATTGTTGTTTGGCAAACCCGGGCTGGATTCGAACCCGCCAGCTCAGGTGTACGTGGCTGGCGCCTTAGCCCGTTGAGCCACAGGCGCCATGTATTTTCATTATTAAAAAGGGGTCGTGACCCACAAGTTGAGAACCACTGACTTGAGCCCAAGACTTGGAGGTTGCTGTGAGCTATGATGCCACAGCACTCTACCGAGGGTGACATAGTGAAAGAAACTGTCTCAAACCTGTCTCCCCAAACAATGCACATTTCTTTAAAATAAAATAGATACAGAGTATAGAATTAAAATGCCCTTCACATAATACCATAAAATTATCATAGCAATGGCAGTATTTCTTCTGTTCATCATCCTGGAATTGTACAAGCTGCGATAACTAAACAATGAATCTAAACAACATGCCTGAACTTATAAATTCAAATGAGCGCTGCTCTTCAGGAGTTACCGAAGTATTGGTTATTTATTTCAGTGATGCAGGGTGGTTATTGGATGAACAGACACTATTCAAACAAACCAAATCAACTTATCAGTTGTGTATGTAACCACAACAAATACATTTTATATTCAAATTCATATACATCATACTTTTCATGATACTTATTTGAAAATTAATTTTGGCTTATGCCTCAAAAGCCACAAAGATCATCAAGATTTGGTAAAAGCAAAAACACCCAGCAAAATAAAATAAAAATAGATGTGCTCTCTCCCTGGAAAAGGAATGGCCTTGGGAGGTTTATTGCAACATATTTCAATAATGCTACCCCAACTGAAAACATTTTGAAATGCCTTTCCAGGAACTCCCTGCTGAGCCAATGTATCAGCACCCAAGAAAATCAGCTTTAGGCTTGTATGACCACGTTGTGTGTGTGTGTATGTGTGTATACACATGACTGTGTATGTGTTTTATTCAGGAACATAATTTACCTAGCTTGCCATATCTTTTCCATCAGGGTTGACTACATAATTTACACAGTATTTCATAATAGAATGACACAGAAACTGCTGGGATGTGATCAGTAAAGAAAACACCTTTCAGGAAAATAAGCTGGCTTCACACTGCACAGGTGCAGCTGTGTGTGGGTACAGAGGGTGCAAAACTGTATACAGAAAATTGTAATCCTCAATATATACTAATTACAAAAGATGAGTACAAGCCATGTTTGACTTCTGCAATTACAAGAAGTGCTCAAAGTGGTTGCCCTCGGTGTCCAGACACTTCTGATTACAAGAAGCTACTGCTTGAGGAACAGCCTCCTCATGCCACTCTCAGCAGCAAAGCTGTACAAGGACAGGGTGCTAAGGGCAGAGGGGTCACCCTGTCCTGAGAGCATGGCCTGGATGATTTCTTAGGTGAGTCTCGAGGTTCTAGGAACTAATTTCCATGAAGTCCCTGGCCCGGCAAGACCACACCTACTGCAAGCTATTCAACTCAGTTATCTGAATTTTCATGTTTTAGATCACTAAAAAAAATATAGAAAAGGTAGATGATCTACTATAAAACCAGAGACTCCCAAATACTGTATGTGGAAGACTGCTTCAAAGAGGTGTTGGGAGGCCATTTCCCCCATTTCTGGATGATCCAGCTGGGATCTAATGAGAACATAATGTAAACACAGATGGGGATCTGAGGCTTCATTCTCAGTATCTGAGCGTCTAACACCACACGGAAGGATGCACAGAGCCTGCACGGACACTACTATTTAAGGTATGTCAGTACAGACTTAGGCAAAGTCACAACTTATACAACTGAAACAGCTTCAGGCTAGGCTCAGCGTTCGCCCCTGTAATCCAAGCACGCTGAGAGGCCAAGGCGGGAGGACTGTTGGAGCTCAGGAGTTCAGCAAGACTTCATCTCTACTAAAAATAGAAAAATTAGCCTGGTGTCAAGGCAGATGCCTGCAGTTCCAGCTACTTGGGAGGCTAAGGCAGGAGGATCTAGCCTGGGAGACAGAGTAAGACTCTGTCTGCACCCCCATCTCTACCTCCCAAAAAAGGCTTACACAGAAATAAGGGAACTGGAGGAGTATGTCCTGAAGAAATAAACAGTTGTGCCTGGGTTAGTGATCTAATCAAAAGTAGGAAAGTTAGTTCCCAGTTTGGGAAGGAAAATCACAGAAAGAGCTGGCTGCTCTGACTGAGAAAACTCTTGCAGACTCCCGAGAGACACGTAACTCTGAAATTACTCAGCCAAACTGGGAGTGTAGCATGGAGATAAACAGGAATAGTAACGTCAGTTAACTATCTAAAGAGGCAAAAACGATGCCTTTTGAAAAGATCAGGCTTTTATACCAGAGTAAAAAAGTGTCCAGAAGTGGCCTCCATGCGCTTGACTTTTGCTTTTAGAAGTGAGTTAAAATTAGTCTGCAACCCAAGGTTAAATAGAAAAAGTAAGTAAAGATTAGAAAAGAAACTAAACTGTGCTAGTATTTTCATCTAAACCAAAAGAATTTTTTTACTTAAAAAATCTTTCTCTAGAAAACATTACATCACTACTATAAATGAAAAATCAGTGATAACACTCAAAAACTATAGGATTGATGTGTTAGTTTTACTTTTCTCTAGCATGTATTGAAATAAATACATATGAAAATCAAGTTTACCCAAGTGAGAAGACAGCATTGTATTTATTTACTTTAAAGAAAGCATCAAGGACTGGATTGTAAACATTAATTCCGAAGACTCCTGAGTTGCCCATAGTTAGGACTGTGTAGCCACTGGGCAGTAATACCCTCACCCACACAACCAACCACCTGGGGGCTGTCATCTAAACTACAGCATGTGGCTAAAATGACCCCTGACATAAAGGAAGACTGAAGAGCAGGAACCTCACCATTCCCACCTTAGCTTTAGACAGCAAGCCCCGCAAATTGAGTCGAACGGAAGAAAGCACTTGAACAGCTTCCTGAGGGCTAGATTTGTTCCTACTGCATTTTACAGCCACTGGAAGATAAAAATGGGGGAGGGGGGGCGTCCATTAAAAACTGGCAATGATAATTTATATACAAAAGTCAATTATTCCATTAGAATTGTATAGTAGCAAATCTTGGAATTCTATTTACCTAAAAAGTTTTTATTTTTGAAAAAGGATAATAATTATTTGCACATCTCTTCCCTTCATCTTTCTTTAAGAGATACTTTCCTGCTGAAGGGAACTTTGAGGTGAACAGGTGATTTCTGGGTGAGTTAACAGATTTTTGAGAAGAAACCACAAGCACATTCACGCACACACCTGCACACACGGGCACGGACTAACGCAGTTAGCGAATGGGACAAAATGTTATTGAAAACAAGGTGTCCCCAGAGACGAAAACAGATGCAGCGTATCTCAGTGTAGGTGTCCAGGACGCCAAGTCCTTCCCAGGGACTCCCCAGTTGCTGCGACACTGACCTGAGGAAGGGGCTTGCCACATACACACAGCTCAATGCTTACTGAATTTTCACACTCAGGTTTGGTTTACAGCACCATTCTGGAAGAATCAATACCAACAACCCCATGTCTCCCTTTAGGGAATGTGACCACAACTGGGTTCTTGCATTCCTGAGCAATGCCTGGCGTCAGCAGGGAACGGGACAGTGAAGTCACTCAACCATGACACCTCTGCCTCTGGCATTTTCCTAAAACTTGAAATTATGAAGAAGGCGTACTCCTTTCTGGCAGAATGCCCAGCCATTAAAGTGAAGAACTTTGTACCGATTTGCATATAATGCCTGACATTCTCCCACTGATTTCTTCTTGGTTTTGTCCCCCCAAATTATGCTCACTGAATTCAAACAGACAATCAGATCCTATTTTAAAACCGCACCAAACACTGCAAGGATTAAAGTCTACTTCATACCCTAGATTATAAACCAAAAATTAAAAACACATTTCTTTTTTCCATGGACACTCTAATCAATTGGTACAGGCTGCTATACCTGCACCTCGACTCAACAGAGTTCTGTCATTAATTAATAATACCTTCCATGGCCAGTGAGCTAGTTTTGGCATTCCTATTTCATAATAAAAATTAGCCTCTGATACTTTTCAGCCAAGAGTTGAAAGGACGCATGATTATTAGCAATTTTAATGCCTTTTTTGGTATTTACAACACATATATTTGACAAGACAATATTTAGAGTAGATGCACAAGTACAAATCAATAAAAAAAAAAAAAAGACCAGCAACCCAATCAAAAAAATGGACAAAAGAAATTCACAGAGGAGGAGACATAAGGACAAAGAAGAGAAACATGTTTACCCTTATTAGTGACTAAAATAAGGATCTTTAATGCCATTTTTAAAAGTCACAGTTAACCAGAGATGGCGAGGATTATGATGTCTGTTTATCTCGGTAGAAGGGTAACTGCCGCAGCAGAGGCATTTGACCTGTTTGACACCCAGCAGCTTGTATCAGAAACAGCTGTGATTCTTTTTTTAATCCTTTATTTTCAATCTGAGAAAAACAAAAATAGTGCAAAAAGACACGTACTCTTTTAGCTTCCCTCCTCAATCCCACTGAGAGAGAGAAAAAAGAAGGAGGGAAGAAGGAAAGGTGGGGGGTGGGAGAGAGGGCCAGAGAGAGAGAAATAACCTGCTGTTTGAAACCATCAAAAAGTCTAAGACAGCAGTAGCAGCGCCGCCTCCACACAGACTATAGTTAAAATGCATAAATAGTATTTTAAAAGTTCACAGATGGAAAAGAAGAAAAAGTGCTTTAGCCCACCATTTTCCAGAAAATAAAATAACAGAAACTATGAATGAATACCCTCCAGACAATGCAGATGAGCACACAATGACAGCATTTTTACAGACAGGCCTCAAACAGTATGTCCAGACTGCAGTGTCTTATCAGGCTTTCTCAAGTACCTGGCCACTCTTAACAATACCAACCCAAGGAGTAAACCAGGTGGAGATTTTGAAAACTGTTACACAGCCATGCGTTGCTTGATGATGGGGCTATGTTCTGAGAAATGTGTTGTTAGATTTCCTTATGGTGCACACCTCACAGGGTGTACGCAGCCATAGGTGATACAGCCGACTACACACCGAGGCCAGAGGTGCGGACTATGCTCTTAGGCTACGGCATGTGACTGTACTGAACACTGCAGGCAACTATAACACAACTTGGTAAGTGACACATATCGGTATTTGTACATCTAGATATATCTAAACATGGAAAAGGCACAATAAAAATACGTAGTATAATCTCATGGGAGCACTGTTGTATTTGTGGTCCACTGCTAACCACAATGTCACTGCACAGTAGATGGCTGCATTTCCTTTTCAGAACTGGTGGGGTGGAGGAGCAGTGTTAGGGAGAAAGACAAAAAAAGAGACGAGAACAACATGGAAACCCAGCTCATTCTTTGATTGAGCACAGGTACATAAAGCAGCAAAGAAAAGCGTAAGATTTGGTTTTGTAAATCTAAAATATCATTAGAAACTAAAGCTGGAGGCTGGGCACGGTGGCTCAGCCTATGATGCTAACACTCTGGGAGGCCAAGGCAGGTGGACTGGCTGAGCTCAAGAGTTGGAGACCAGCCTGAGGAAAAGTGAGACACTGTCTCTAAAAATAGGCAGGCATTGTGACAAGTGCCTGTAGTCCCAGCTATTCAGGAGGCTGAGGTAGGAGAGCTCTTGAGCTGAAGAGTCTGAAGTTGCTGTGAGCTATGACACCACAGTATTCTACCCAGGGTGACAGTGAGACTCTGTCTCAAAAAAAGAAAAAAAGAAAAGAAAAGAAAAGAGAAAATAAAGCCTGGCACTCATTCAAATATGCTTACAATGTAGGAGCACCGACATGTAATTCATTAAAGTAAAGGAGAATTCAAAAGAACAGACATTTGTTTTTCTCCAAGAATTGCTCAGGTTCCAATAATAATTTAAAACGAACCTTAAGATGCAAAGTAAAGATTTTTTTCCTAGAGCATTTCTTCTTTTTTTTTTTTTTTTTTTTTTTTTTGATACATAGCCTCAAGCTGTAACCCTGGATAGAGTGCTGTGGCATCACAGCTCACAGCAACCTCCAATTCCCAGGCTCAAGCAAGTCTCCTGCCTCCGCCTCCCAAGTAGCTGGGACTACAGGCGCCCGCCACAACGCCCGGCCATTTTTTGGTTGCAGCCGTCATTGTTGTTTGGTGGGCCCATGCTGGATTCGAACCCGCCAGCTCAGGTGTACGTGGCTGGCGCCTTAGCCCGCTGAGCCACAGGCGCCAAGCCAAAATCTGTCTTATTTTAATTGAAGAAATCAGTATCAACATTCATCCAGAAGTACTTATGTGAGCACCTGTAAGTCCTTTCTTTTTTTTTCCTTGAGTAAATACATGAGTAGGGTATAGCTGGATCATTGACGAGTTTATTC
>CAUYRH010080849.1:0-45003 GCA_963574655.1 Perodicticus potto
CCCAGGCAATTGAAGCAGTATCAAAAATACACTACTGGGACCTGATCAAACTAAAAAGCTTCTGTACAGCCAAGAACATAGTAGGTATAGCAAGCAGACAGCCCTCAGAATGGGAGAAAATATTTGCAAGTTATGCCTCCAACAAAGGTTTAATAACCAGAATACACAGAGAACTCCAATGTATTAGCAAGAAAAGAACAAGTGATCTCATCTTAGTATGGGCAAAGGACTTGAAGAGAAACTTCTCCAAAGAAGACAGGCACACAGCCTACAGACACATGAAAAAATGCTCACCATCCTTAATCATCAGAGAAGTGCAAATCAAAACTACTTTGAGATATCACCTAACCACAGTAACATTAGTCCACATGACAAAATCCCAAAACCAGAGTTGTTGGCGTGGATGTGGAGAAAAGGGAACACTTCTACACTGCTGGTGGTAATGCACACTAATACATTCCTTTTGAAAGGATGTTTGAAGAGTACTTAGAGACCTAAAAATAGACCTACCATTTGACCCTATAATTCCTTTACTAGGTATATACCCAGAAGACCAAAAATCACATTATAACAAAGACATCTGTACCGGAATGTTTATTGCAGCCCAATTCATAATTGCTACGTCATGGAAGAAGCCCAAGTGCCCATTGATCCACAAATGGATTAATAAATTGTGGTACATGTACACCATGGAATATTATGCAGCCTTAAAGAAAGATGAAGACTTTACCTTTTTCATGTTTACATGGATGGAGCTGGAACATATTCTTCTTAGCAAAGTATCTCAAGAATGGAAGAAAAAGTATCCAATGTACTCAACCCTACTATGAAGCTAATTAAAGGTTTCATATGAAGGCTATAACCCAAATATAGCATAAGAACATGGGAAGGGTGGGGAGGGGTGAGGTTAGGGTTGAGGGAGGGTAATTGGTGGGGCCACACCTATGGTACAGGTGAAACTTACTAAATGCAGAATACAAATGTCTTCATACAATAACTAAGAAAATGCCATGAAGGGTATGTTAAACAATTTGATGAAAACTTTTCAGATTATATATGAAACCAGCACATTGTACCCCTTGATTGCACTAATGTATGCAGCTATGATTTAATTAAAAAAAAAAACAACAAAAAACTTAAGGTTTCATATGAAGGCTAAAAAAAAATAATAAAAAAATAAAAATTACCTTACTCATCCTCCATATGTAAGCGATATATACCTAGAAGAATTGCTGGGTTGAAAGTAATGTGGCTTTTTAATTTGACAAAATTTTGCTAAATTTCTCTTCAAAGTGGCTGCACTAACTTACATTTCCACAGCAGAGCAGGTTCAAAATATTTCTATTTCCCCACATTCCTACCATAACTCAAAATGTTAGACTTCTTTATTTTTAATAACCTGACAAATGAAATATATACTTCATTGCTTATTCAATTTAAAATTTCTAAATTGTATTTGCCTAGCTAAGCCAATGGGATTCTCTCTCAGGACCTTGATTTTATAGAATTTAACAAGGGCAAGGAAAAAAAAATCCGCATCTAAGACTATCACCTTGATGAAGATAGGGTATTGTGAAGCAGGGGCTCTAAATGGGCATCCAGCCCCTGGCCACTAATTTCTGCATAATGGAGATGGTCTATGTCTGTGTTTAATCCAATGTGATTAAACCTGAGCCACATGTGGCTCCCAGACACTTGCAAAGTGACCAGTACAAAAGAATAACTACATTTTTTATTTTTTTAATGCCAATTTAAGCTTAAATAGCCACATGCAGGTGGTGGCTACCATATTAAACAGTACCACTGCAGAATAGCCTTTTAAATCCCAGCTTTACCATTTGATATTGGGTCTTGAGCAAGTTACTTAATCTCTCCATTTCTCCATTCCTATTTTCTGTAAAATAGGAATTTTTGATGATATAATGAGTCAAGAGCAAATAAAGTGCTTATAATGATGTTGGGCATGTGGTAAGTACTATCTCTATAGATGTTTGGTCTTATTTTACTAGTGAAAGTTAACTTATTCTTTTTTTTTTTTTTTTTTTTTTTGAGACAGAGTCTCATTATGTCACCCTCAGTAGAGTGTGGTGGCATCACAGCTCACAGCAACCTCAAACTCAGGCTTAATTGATTCTCTTGCCTCAGCCTCTCAAGTAGCTAGGACTACAGTTGCCTGCCACAACACCCAGCTATTTTTTTGTTGTAGTTGCCATTGTTGTTTGGTGCGCCCAGGCTGGGTTCAAATCCGCCAGCCCTGGTGTATGTGGCCTGCACCCTAGATGCTGAGCTACAGGCGCTGAGCCAAAAGTGCACGTTTTTATGTTTATTTGGCTATTTAGATTTCTTCTGTGATTTCTTGCATATTATCTCGGCCTGTTTTACTACCATATTATTTGCCTTTATCTTGGATTCAGTTCAAATTAAATTTATTTAATGGAACTATTGATCTGTTTAAGTATTTATAAACACTTAAGACTTTAAAGTGTATTTAAAACACTGAGAAAGAAAAATAACAAAAAATGACATCCATTAAAAGTATAGAATAAAAACATTTTAGGTTAAAGTTTTAGGCTGGGCACCTGAGGCTCAACGGGCTAAGGCACCAGCCACGTACACCTGAGCTGGTGGGTTCAAATCCAGCCTGGGCCTGCCAAACAACAATGATGGCTGCAACCAAAAAAATGGCCAGGCATTGTGGTGGGCACCTGTAGTCCTAGCTACTTGGGAGGCAGAGGCAGGAGATTCACTTGAACTCAGGAATTGGAGGTTGCTGTGAGCTGTGATGCCACAGCACTCTACCCAGGGTGACAGCTTAAGGCTCTGTCTCAAAAAAAAAAAAAAAAAATTATAGTATACCTCTCATAAAGTTTCCATAGAAGAGATTGAAGAATTATAAGAAATAATAATTTTCCAAAATTAAAAAGAGAAATAAACCTCACTTTTCTGTTTCTAGTTAATCAGGCCAAGAATTTATCAATTTTTTTTTTTTGATGTTGAAAGATTTTTATTTTTATTTTTTATTTTTTTTAAATACATGTATTTTATTATTCTTCATTACATTATTCCCCCACCCCCACCCGTCCGTGATAAGACAGAATTGATTTACAGAAATTAATCTTTTCAAAGAACCAATTTTTTATTTCACTGATCTTGTGAATGGTTCTTATGCTCTCAATTTCATTTAATTCTGATTTAATTTTGGTGATTTCTTTTCTTCTACTAGGATTGGGATGAGATTACTCTTCCTTTTCTAGCTCCTTGAAATTGTTCATTAAGTTGTTGATGTATGCACTTTCTGTTTTGTGAATGCGGAAATTTAAAGTGATGAATGTCCCTCTTTGTAGTATAGTAACAAAAATAGAAGCAAAAACAAAGACCAAGTGATATACTCACTAGTTGCAGAAAAAGCATTTGACAAAATTTGGCATCCTTTTCACATAAGAACACTGAAAAAAAAAACAGGCATAGGTGGGACATTTCTTTTCTTTTTTCTCTCTCTCTTTTTTTTTTTTTTTGAGAAAGAGTCTCACTTTGTCATCTCAGTAGAGTGCCATGGCATCACAGTTCACAGCAACCTCAATCTCTTGATTCTCTTGCCTCAGTCTCTTTAGTAGCTGGGACTACAGGCACCCCCACAATGCCTGGCTATTTTTAGAGATGAGGTCTTGCTCTGGCGCAGGCTGGACTAACTCATAAGGCCTCCCGGAGTGCTAGGATTACAGGCGTGCACAGGTTGACATTTCTTAAACTAATAGAGGCCATCTACAACAAATTAGCAGCCTAAATGTAGTAAAACTGAAAGCATTTCCACTTAGAAATGAAACCAGTTAATAATGTCCACTATTGCCACTGCTATTCAATATAGTGCTGGAAGTTCTAGTCAATGTAATTAGGCAGGAGAAGGATATCAAGGGTATTAGATTGGGGAAATAAGAGGTCAAACTCTTACCCTTTGCTGATGATATGATCTTATACTCAGAAAACCTCAGGGACTCTACCGCAAGGCTCCTGGAAGTGATCAAGAAATACAGTAACATCTTGGGATGCAAAATCCATGTCCACAAATCAGTACCCTTGATATACTCCAATAATAGTCAAACTGGGACTCAAATCAAAGATATAATAATCTTCATACTAGCTTCAAAGAAAATAAAATACATAGGAATATACCTAACAAAGGATGTGAAGGATCTTTACAGAGAACTGTGAAACCCTGAGAAAAGAAATAGTGGAAAATGTTAACAAATGGATGAACACACCATGCTTGTGGATGGGAAGAATTAACATTTTTAAAATGGCTGTGCTACCTAAAGTGATCTGCAGACTTAATGCAATCCCCATCAAAGTACCAATGTCATACTCTTGGGAACTTGAAATAATAGTACTTTGTTTCATGTGGAACCAGAAAAAAAAAGTCAATGCATTTCTAAGAAATCAAAACATCACATTATCAGACTTCAAACTTTATGCTATAAAGTTTTTATAGTATAGATTTCTATATAGTATAACCTTAATAACTTTCAGGTTATACTATAAGTCTACAGTGATCAAAACAGCATGCTATTGGCACAAAAATAGAGATGTAGATCTATGAAATAGAATAGAGAACCTAGGGGTAAGCCCTGCCACGTTTTGTTACCTGATCTTTGATAAAATGAACAAAAGCATACACTGAGGAAGAGAATATTTGATAAATGGTGTCGGGAGAACTAGTTGGCCACATGTAGAAGACTGAAATTGAACCTATATCACTCACCACATGCAAAAATTGATTTTTGCTTGATAAAAGATTTAAACTAAGACAAAAAACAATAAAATTGCTAGAAGAAAGTGTAGGAAAAACACGTAAAAGTTTTTATGAAGATAACCTCTTTGGCAATTGAAGCAACACTGAAAATAAATGAATGGGACATGACCAAGCTAAAAAGCTTCTGCATAGCTAAAGGTGAAACAACTAAAGTATAAAGACAACCTTCAAAACTGGAGTAGATATTTGCATGCGATGAATCTGACAAAGGGCTGATATGTAGAATCTAGAAGAACTCAAACTAATCAACAAAAAAAGAGCAAACAATCCCATCTATCACTGGGCAAGACACATGAACAGAACCTTCTGAAGAAGACAGATGAATGGTCAAAAACATCTGAAAAAAATGCTCATTGTCTCTAACCATCAGGGAAATGTAATAAAAAACACCCTGAGATATCACCTAACCCCAGTGTGACTAGCCCACATTACAAAGTCCCAAAGCTGCACATGCTGGTGTGGATGTGGAGAGAAGGGAACACTTTCACACTGCTGGGGAGATTGTAACCTAATACATCCTCCATATATGGAAAGAAGTATGGAGAATCCTCAAAGAGCTAAAGTAAACCTTCCATTTGATCTTACATTGCTGGGTATCTACCCAGAAAAAAAAAAAAAATCATTTTGACTGGGTTCAGTGGCTCATTCCTGTAATTATGTGACTCCGGGAGGCCAAGGTGGATGAACTGCCTGAGTTCAGGAGTTTGAAATTGGCCTGAGTACGAATGAGACTCTGTCTCTAAAAATAGTTGGGCACTGTGGCAGGTTCCTGTAGTCCCAGCTATTTGCTATTTGGGAGGCTGAGGCAAGAGGATTGCTGCAGCCCAAGAGTTTGAGGTTGCTGTGAGCTATGATGCCACAGCACTCTACCCAGGGTGACAAAGTGAGTCTCTGTCTCAAAAAAAAAAAATCATTTTACCATAAGGACATTTGTGCTAGAATGTTTGTTGTGGCTTAATTCAGAATCTCCAAGATGTGGAATGAATCCAAGTGCCCATCAACTCGTGAATGGATTAATATGGATAAACTGTGATGTATGTATTCCATGGAATACTATTCAGAGATAAAAAGATGGACTCTTAGATCTTTTGTATTTACCTGGACGGAGTTGAAGAACATCCTTCTTAGTGAAGTATCACAAGAATGAAAAATCCAATGTATGCAATACTAATGTGAAACCAACAGGTGAACAACTGTACCCCCTCATGAGAGAAAAACACAATTAAGGTCAAGTGGAGAAGAGGGAGAAGTAGAGAAATTGGAGAGGGGAGAGGGACTGGTAGGCTCTTACCTAATGGGCATAAAGTACATGAATATGGCACATCTCCTGGGTGAAGGGAGATGAGCACAACTTGAACTTTATCAAGTGAAGGGGTCAAGTACACCTTGAACTTTATCTGACAAATGCTAACAATGTTGTCTAATCATTTGTACTCTCATATTAATCTGAAATAAAGAAATCAAAAAAGAAACTTCAGAACAAAAAGTACACTTTGAATATTCAAGCAGGACAAATCAAGACAAAGTCACACCTAGGAAACAAGGTACTGAAATTGAAAACCAACGAGAATCAAAACCCCAATCTGCAAATCTCCTATTGATTTTTTGCTTCCTATACTTTCAACTGAGTTAATTTTTCCTCTTGGTGAGATAAATACTAGTAATTACTTTAATGGAAATCTATAGATAGTCCACTATCTTAGCCTTTGTATATTGAAAATTCTCTCTCTCTTTCTCATTCTCTCTCTCTTTCTCAAATCTAGCAGAATATAAAATTCTGAATTATTTCCCATTGGCATTATACAGGTATTAATTCATTGTCTTCTGGACTTTATTATGGTTTGTGGGAAGTCCTTTGCCAATATAATTGCCATTTATTTAAGGTAAAGTATACAATTGTTAAGTTATAACTAACTTAAAATGTTATTTTGAAGTCTTATTCACAGTAATAATAAGAATTATAAATTAACTTAAAAGTAAAATACAAAGAAGTATAAGACCCATATGGAGAAAACTGCAGAACATTTACTGAAAGACCATTAATAACCTATTAGATAGTCCATGTTCATGGATATGGATAAACATATATGTCATTAAATATGTATAATAAAATGCAAATTTATTGTAAATCCTATTCTATTTCAATAAATATCTCAACATTTCTTTTAATAGAATGCAGCAAGCTCATTTTGTAATTTTGATGAAATCACTAAAGGCCAAAAATAAGACAATTTGAAAAACAGTAAGGGAGTGAGAACTTGTTCTACATTGTAAAATACATATGGCAGAGTATATAATTTAGGGAGTGTGAAGTTGATAAAGGGATAGACTGTGAAATTCATGGGACAGAATAAGAAACGTATGTTTATTTTATTGTCTGCCTTCCTTAGCATCAGGTTTCTCCTTAAGTTGGAAAGCTTTCTTTGCAGGTTCTTTTGAGAGAAGTTTCTGTTTCTGTTTTCTTTTTCTTCTTCTTCTTCTTTTTTTTGTCTCTAGTAGTTTTGAAATTTTGAGTTTCCTCTACCAAAGCCTTGGCTTCCAATTTAGAACCCGGTCCAAAAATGCACTTGTATGTACCTGCTCTGTCACAATATCAAGCATATCACAGATCCAGTGCAGCAAACTGCTTGATTCCTCATCATAAGAATGTCAGGGCATGGCTTATTTAAAAGGCCTAATCTCAGAACTCAGATGGGCAGCCGTTTTTTTTTTTGTTTGTTTGTTTGTTTGTTTGTTTTTATTCCCAGTCTCTCTTTACAAGCAAGCAAGCCTCACCCACCTCCTGTCTTCAGGCACTGAGTTCCAGTCCTTCATTTTGTAATTTCCATCCCCATTATCCTTTAGAAAGTGAACTTTTGGCCACCGCTCCACGGCTGGCAAAACAGAGTCAAATAGACCAGAAGTTTTAGCTTTGCTCATTGCTTCCCCAGACCCCTGTCTGCTTTTCACCAGTCTTTGAAAAGTATTTGGAGCAAGGGATGGAAAGTATTGCAAATTATGAATTTCTGGGACCATCTTGAGTAGACATCCCCTAGACTACCATCAATTCTTTTTTAGCATTTACTCCCAATAAGAGAGCATTAATTTATGTCTATGCTGTAAAAAAATCTTATCTATTTGTGTAGGAACAAAATAAATGCTGAAGTGACAATCTAAATTGAATTTTGAGAAAATTCAACAAATTCTGCTTTTGGAATCTTTGCATATGACAACATTAAATAAAAATATAAGACATATGCTCATGAAGCCATTGAAAATGAAGTGCATGCCCACTCGCAGCTTTGCCTGAACCCTGCCTAACCAACAATACTGAAATGTGGTAGCTATTCCTGACCTGCAGACATAGTTTTAAGGCTATTACTATAGGTCTGTACAGACTATAGAGGCCAAAGTGAGGGTTCTGTCATTATTAGCCTTGTGTAACATTTCATTTAAGAGAAGTTTCATTGCTATAAATATATTTGAAAATTCATGGTCTATTAAAGAAATCAATCTCTAAATTGCTCACCATAACACAACCTTGATATTCTCCAGGTTTATATCCTGAGATCTTTAAAATCCTTCAAAGCAGAGCTTACACAGAACGAGCACACAATTCATTTTCTTAGTTTTCTCATCTGCAAGGTGATCATTATAACCATTGTATCCTAGGGTGCTGTGTTACATGAGATCATATATGGAAAAAAGAGATCAATGAAGCTTCATTTAGAGGAAAATTGGCTGATGGACAACTCTCTCTTTCTGTTGTTAACTTCCTTTCCGTTGTGCATCATCAGCTTTGGAACACATGGGAAGAACATTATTATAAAGCATGAAATTTCATCAATCAATAGATAATTATAATGTCCACTTGAAAATGGCCAAGATCTCTAAAGCATGAGGTCTAAAGCCCTCAAAATGAGATGGCCTGAGATCTATTCTCCTTTCTTGGAGATGTCTATAATTTATTGTCTGAAGACAATAAAGATCAATGTAGAAGTCAGAACATTAGTATTCATTTTTACTAAATAAAATACATCACGAGTCTAACTCTGAAGACAATAAAGATCAATGTAGAAGTCAGAACATTAGTATTTATTGAACACAGTGCTGGGTTTGTGCCCTTCCCAAGAAATGTAGAGAGACAGTAGATCTATAGCGGACTTCTGAAATGCTATTTAACATAGCAGAATCCTCAGGAAAAACTCAGGGCAGGGGAGGGGGTATCAATTCTATAGGAGTTTTGTGGTAGAAGAGCTCAGAGTGGTGAGGCAAGGTGCCACGGATGAGAGGAGCCAAGGCTGTTTCATTATTTCTTTTCTGCGGCCAGGGATGCTGGTGGAGACCGCACACGGGTAGAATGGCCTAGTGGTGAACAGCTTGGTCTTTGCACTCTAATCCAGGCTTCCTGAATACAAATCCCAGTCCTAACTTTTCCTATTTCTGTGTTCTTGGAAAAATTACTTAACTTTTCTGTGCATATTTTCCCATCTGTAAAATGGATTTTAATAATAGTGCCTGCCCACAGAGGGCTGTGGTAAGTATTAGATACTTCAGTGCTTTTCAAGAGCTTAAAACAGTGTCCGGCATCTAGTAAGTGCTGTCCCAGTGTTTGTTCAATAAAATAAGCAGACATCTGAAGCCAAATAAACCTTCTTTTTCGGAACTCTATGCATAGTTCTCAGTGCTTTGATGGGAAAAGGGAGCTTTTTTGAGTCTCCAAAACAGATGGGCTTAATTTTTTTCCCCTCCTAAGATTGGTGGACTATTTCTAGACACATAGGAAAACAGTGAATTACAGAATAGTCTTGAAAGTCATGTTGCTTGCTCAGTGGTTTATGCAAGTTAAGTTCTTGTAGATGGGACAAAAAGAAAATTTAGATTAAATGGGGCATTCTAAAAGCCTGGTCCCTTTCTGGTCCTGTGTGGTGTGAGTTAAGTGCACTGGTATTTGTGAATAATTGCACCTTCTGGTGAGATGAATTAGCTCTTCTGGAGTCCCAGGGTATTGCTGAATATGTTACCTTTTCCAATTAAGAGCTCTAAAAGAAGTTGTATTTTTTTTTTTTGATTCTGTGATTTAAAATGTTCTTCTCTCTTGTACTGAATGCAATTTGGCATAAGCAGAATTAGACGAGCTACCTTGTCTATCTAAGTTGCTATCACCCAACCACTGATTTGAAATAGCACCTAAAGAGAAAAAGAATATAAATCTGCCACGTATATGTGAGTAATGTGGCTTGGAGGTAGAGCAACTTAAGTCACATAATTGTCAGGTAAGACAACAAAGCTATTCCAAGGATTTTTTTTTCTAGCACCAAATTACAGTCTATCCAAACAAAGAAAATTAAATTAGACTGCTTATAAATTAAACCTCTTCCACCAGCAAGATTGCTTTGCCCTAAAGGAAGTGTTGGTCTCAGGCAATAAACAGCCTCAATAACGTGACAGCTGGATCTGCCACAGAACTTAGAAAGCTATTTGAAAAGGTCATCCTCGTCTCCTTCCCTGACTCCCACCTTCCTCAGAGAGAATGAAATTGACATCAGCAGGTTGTTTTGAATTATAGTTGGTTGCAGACCTATCTAAGTATCAGATCTTTAGCATTTTAGAGCAATGTGTTTACTAAGTTGGTGCCTATATTTGTAGGAAGCCCCATTCACAGTGTGGTGTTGGTGAACTACCCAAAGATTACTAAGCTCCCAAATTTCTTCTCCACTGCTCTTCTGTAAGGTTTGAAAAGCTTTTGCTGGAGTATTGCTTTTGTGAGTTGGGTTAGGGAAGGGTCTGAATTCTTTACCTATAAAGGCCCAGGCTATGAATATTTTAGGTTTTATGGGCCCTATGATCCCTGCTGCAATGACTTAACACTACCAGAGTAGTGTGGAAAGTAGTCATAGACATATGTAAATGAATGGCCATAACTGTGTCCCAATAAAACTTTATAGAAAGAGCAACCAACCAGATTTGGCCTAGGGAAGTAATTTGTGGACAGAAAGATAAATCATGAACAAAAAGTAGTTATTTACATTAAAAAATCAGAAAAGTATTCATTTCTTTTTTTTTTTTAACCTGGAAGCTAAGAATGCAATGGAATAATATGCACACGTTTGTAAATTTCAGGATTTCTATAACCAGTGAAGCTATCTTTCACCTGCAGGAGGAAAGCATATTCAGATATGTAGAAATTCAGAAATTATGTCATCAAACAACTCTTTTTTAAAGTCCTAAGAAACTATTTCTAATAAAATAATTCCAAATGAAAATTAAGTCAGATCAAGAACTCAAAATAGAGAAAGACTGCAAGTAACAATAATGATTAACAATTTGTAAAATATAGAGTAAAATTTAAATGGATAAATATAAATTATAGTATGTGTTAAAAATAATTTTTATAAAAGAATAGTTATACTTTAAGAGAGAATTTAATAATACCTTGAATTAAAAGTAACTATAATCCAAAGAATTTTATACTGCAGATTAACAAAATATTTAACTAAAGTCTGGACATCATTAGGTATTATTGAAATCTAGAGTATGAATATAAAGTCAAGCTTTTATGGAGGCCTACATGACAAAGTTACCATTAGAAGTCAATGGAACAATGATAAAAAAGGAAATCATTCATTATATCATCAGAACAGCTGACTAGCTGCCTGATAGAAACTCATGAAAAACTCCAATCTCATAATATATGTATAAAAATAACTTGCAGAATGATAACTATACACATAAATTTAAAATATTTATAACCAAATATTTATTACATGTTGAGGAAGAGGAAGCCTTCATAAGCAAGTAAGAAATTCATTGCCAGATGCGGTGTCTCAAACCTGTAATCCTAGCACTCTAGGAGGCTGAGATAGGTGGATTTCTTGAGCTCATGAGTTCAAGACCAGCCTGAGCAAAATGCAAGACCCCAAGCTCTACTAAAATTAGAAAAAAGGGGGTCAAATATTTGACCCCAGAGTTGGAGTTTGCTCTGAGCTATGACGCCATGGCACTCCACCGAGGGTTGAGACTCTTTGTCTCACACACACACACACAAAAAGGAATTCATTATTTTTTCATTAAAAATGTGACATTTTAGAGCCAAATTGTGTACAAAAAAAAGATGAAAAGTTGACAGGCTTGAATCCATAAAAAATACGAAGCAAATGTACAAACAAAGCATAGATAAGAGATAGAGTGATAGAAAATATTCAGGAGAGTGCCCCAGATGATTTCACAATGCAAAGAAAAAAAATAGTAAAAGACTTATTTTACAGGTCTACCAGGTCAGTCTTGAATTGTGACACCATTTAATCCCACAAACAACATGAATTCTGAACTCTGATTCAGGGAAATATTTGCATACAAATATAAGCAAATAATAAGATGCAAAACCAAACTACAGCACATAATAGAAATAGAAAGTTTTTTCCCCCTTAACTGAGCACAGTGTTTTTATAGGGCATTTCAAAATAAATGAAAGAAATAACCTAAGCTCCTAGAACTACCATCCATAGAGAATACAAGAAAAAATAGTCTGAAGGTCAAAATAGAAAGACAAGTCTGAGAATTGAGATTAAATGTCTCTGTATGGAAATTACTTACAAGAAACAAAATAAATTTAGAAGTCATTACATGTATATAACCGATATAATTTCTTAGGACAATGATAAAAGGGGAAAGGAAGTAAAATCAAAGAAGGCTGGATTTCTACAGAAGTATGATTATTAAATGTTAAAATGAAATGGAGGCAGTAAATAGCAGATTGACTAGTGCAGAAAACCAGTTCAGGTATTAGAAGATCAACTCAAAAATTCTATTAGTATGAAATAAGCAAGTATTCAGGAAATAGAGCACCTGCATATTTTTTCTAATTAAATTGTATAAAGAAGTATTACAGCTAAGTCAATCAAATAATACACAAAAGAATAACAAAGATATCTAAAAGGATGATGCTAAATCATTTTTATATAAGCAACAGTTGGATATGACTGCAGAACTTAATGAAAATGTTAAAATTCTTGGAAATTTACATTTTCTTAGAATTATTGAGCAAGGAAGACTAGAATTTATCTATCCATAATAATCCATGCTTGAAAGGTCAATTCCTATATAATATGGTAGACAGTTTCAGGGGAGAGAAATTGAGTTTTTTCTCTACATTTGTTAGCCTCTATGAAGGGTACTAAAAGATACTATTTCTTTTTTATGTATATAAATATATATATGTGTGTGTGTGTATATGTATCTATGTATATATATTTTTTCAAGGGTAATTAGGAGAGAATTATGTGTATTATTTCCAAATCAGGGAATATATTACTTCCTAATAAAACATGAGAAATACAACAAATGAGTTTAAATGTAAAATATTAATCAAGGAAACATGGAAGTCAATAAAACAAGCTGGTAGGAAATTGATGACACATATATGATTATTAAAATTAATGTGAATAGGTCAAGTTCTCCTATTAAAAAATAAAAAATTCAGGTTGTTTTAAGATACATACCTAAAATAAAATTATTTATAAGAGTTAAAATGAAAGAAATGGGCAAATACATGCTAGGATAAAAAGAATACAAAAAAAAAATTTGTCTGCAAAGATTAAAAAAAAAAACAATAGCCCCAAATAAGAAGCAACCTGTTATTCAGCCACAGGGGCAGGCCAAATAATTTATGGCACATTCACATGGTGGAAAGCAAAGAGTTAGTGATTGAGATTCAGTGTGATGTGAAGAAAGTGAATTATAAATCAATGTTATACTTAATGATTGGTATAGTACCTATGTGAATGGCATTTTGAAAATATACATCTTCCTTATACTTTAAGAATATTGACATGTCCTGAGTTACATCTTTGCTTTGTTAATTGCTTGGTAGAAATGAAACCAGTCGTGCTTTTCTCTTCACAGAAGATTGAAGGACTCCTGCAAGAGCACCAGGGTGTATAACGGACAATGGGCATAGAGGTGGGTTGTAATAAGTCTACCCTCCAAAGATACAAAGATAGCAAACAAATGCAATCCAGTCATTGAAGGGAAGTAAATGCTAAAAGCATTTGATGAACTAGGATTAGAGGTACAAAGAGAAGACTTCCATCTTCTTCTCCATTTGGCTTGGTAAACCCTTGCTTTGGGAGCAGTTGGACGTGGAGTGACCATAAGGCTGATGGAACATCTTACTGTGTGATTCCATGTTCCTATGCACCTTGAAATAAAATCTCATTATTGGAAGCAGTCTGTGATGTTTCTTCTTTGAGACCTTATAGAACTTGACATATATGCATGCATAATTCTGAGTAGTTAAATTTCTCATGATTTTTATTTAATTTTTGCTACATATCTGTATTGTTTAATTTTTCTATAATGAATATGCACTATTTATGCACTAGAAATATGATAAAAAATCTTCAAAATGTAATTTAATTTAAAGGCAAGTTAATTTTATAGATGAACAGCAATGCTTTCTAAGCAATGGAGTAGTATCTATGTAATATAAAATTTAAAATTATTCATATTCCTTGACCCAATCACTGTACTTCTGGGACTCTACTCTAAAAATTATCTTTGATACAGAAAAAGCTTTATGTAGAAAGTTATTTGTCAAAGCATTATTCATAATAATTCAGAACTGGAAGCAATATTCACTAAAGAAAGTTTGGAAATGCCATTTAACAGAGTATTTTGGAATAAAAGATAATGTATACTAAATGTTTATGGAAAAGTTCTTATGAAACAGTAAAAAATCACAGCTAGAGATAAGGAGTATTTTTGGAATAAAAAGTTATATAAGTTACATATTTTCAAAAATAAAAATACAAGAAAGTAGAAGCAACAAGCATCAAAGATTTTCTTCCCCCCCCCTTGATGAGATTTAACCATAAATGTTTTCTTCTTCCATGGTGACATCAAATAAACCTTGAATTACTTAATAACACAGCCAATCCATATTCAAGTGCCTTTTCAGAGACTTGGAGTCTACTGACAAAATGCCAGCCCCTGAAATGCCCAGTTCAGCCATTTTTGACTGAAGGATGCTACTTGCAGCTGCCCAGTGCTCTCTGGGAATGGAAGAGAAACAATAATGGGAAGAAAGAAAGAAAACCCCCAGTGACAGGAAGCACACTAGTATCCCCTAGTGTCACTCAGGGGTGAGAGAAGGGTGTACTAAGCCTTGGGGGAGTGAGAGAGACAAAGCTCACCTCTCCTGGAGCCCTAAGTGTGTTCTAATGCACCATCTTGCTTCAAAGCCCAAGAACACCTGAAGAGAAGGTTTGGCTCACAAGCGGTGAAGAAAAGAATGATAGCTTATTTACTTGATTTTCTTTTTTTTTTTATTTTTTTATTTTTTACATTTTTTTTTTTATTGAATCATATCTGTGTGCAATAATTCAGTCATGGGGTACAGTGTACGGGCTTAAGATACAATCAGAGATATTTTCATCAACCTGATTGCGATAAAAGGGAACACTTCTACATTGCTGGTGGGAATGCAAACTAGTTCATCTGTTTTGGAAAGATGTTTGGAAAATACTCAGAGATCTAAAAACAGACTTGCCATTTGACCCTATAATTTACTTGATTTTCTCTGGGACATATTCCTCAGGTATCTTGGAGCTCCTGTGTCCAATTCAGTTCACAAGTACTTATTAAGCAACAATTCATTCAGTCACGTATGCAGCAATATTCAATAGCAATATTCATTCATGAGATTAGAGGATCCTCTTATTCCACGTGGTAAGCATTGTCCTTGGCTGATAGTCTCTGTTCTCCGTATGATGGGAATCAAGACAACTCAAAATCACAAATGCTCTGAGCACTGACAGGATATTTGATAATTGGAAGGCACATTTATTTTTGGAAGTGTGAGGATGTGAAAATGTTTTCTGTATCCAATGCACTCAATACTAACATGAAACCAATATAAATATTTTGTGAATTTATTTTTATTTTTATATACTTTTTATTTAATCATAACTGTGTACATTAATGCATTTACGGGGTACAATGTGCTGATTTTATATAAAATTTGGAATGTTGACATCAAACTGGTTAACATAGCCTTCACCTCACTTACCTAATGGTTGTGTTAAGACATTTATACTCTACTTTTAAAAGATTTAACATGTACCCTTGCATTGTGCACAATAGGTGAGGTCCCACCAATTACATCACCTACACCTTCCCCTCTCCCATTTCCTCCTTCATTCTGGGCTATAGTTGTGTTTTACAATTCATATGAAAGTATGAGTAATTATATATTGGTTTCACAATAATACTGAGTGCATTGGATACTTTTTCTTCCATTCTTTTTTTTTTCTTTTTTATTAAATCATAGCTGTGTACATTAGTGCAATCATGGAGTACAATGTGCTGGTGTCATATACAATCTGAAACACTTTCATCAAACTGATTAACATAGCCTTCATGGCATTTTCGTAGTTACTGTGTTAAGATATTTACACTCTATATTTAGAAAGTTTCACCTGTACCCTTCTAAGATGCACCATAGGTGTGTTCCCACAAATTACCCTCCCTTCACCCATCCTCCCCCCTCCCCTCCCCTGCCTTGCCCCTTTCCCCATATTCTTATGCTATAATTGGGTTATAGCCTTCATATGAAAGCTATAGATTAGTTTCATAGTATGGCTGAGTACATTGGATACTCTTTCTTCCATTCTTGAGATACTTTGCTAAGAAGAATATGTTCCAGCTCCATCCATGTAAACATGAAAGAAGTAAAGTCTCCATCTTTCATTAAGGCTGCATAATATTCCATGGTATACATATACCACAATTCTTGAGATACTTTATTAAGAAGAGGCAGCACCTGTGGTTCAGTGGGTAGGGCGCTGACCCCATATACCGAGGGTGGTGGGTTCAAACCCAGCCTCGGTCAAACTGCAACCAAAAATAGCCAGGTGTTATGGTGGGTGCCTGTAGTCCCAGCTACTCAGGAGGCTGAGGCAAAAGAATTGCCTAAGTCGAAGACGTGGAGTTTGCCAAGAGCTGGGACACCATGGCACTCTACCAAGGGCAACAGTGAGACTCTGTCTCTAAAAAAAAAAAAAAGAATATGTTCCGGCTCCATTCGTGTAAACATAAAAGAGGTAAAGTCTCCATCTTTTTTATGGCTGCTTAATATTCCATGGTATACATATATCACAATTTGTTAATCCAATTGTGGGTCAGTGGTCACTTGGAATCTTCTATGACTTGGCAATTATGAATTGGGCTGCAGTACACATTCTGGTGCAAGTATCTTTGTTGTAAAATGATTTTTGGACAACTGAGTATATACCTAGTAGAGGAATTGCAGGATCGAACAGTAGGTCTTAAGAAAGAAACTTTATTTTTTAGAGAAGCAGACTAAAGTAACTAAGGATGAAATATAATATTGAAGGAGGAAGTGAGACAAAATGATACAAAAGATAAAATACCCATATGTTGCTAATTGTTAGAGCAAGAAGAAAAAAGAGGGGTTCATTTGTCTCTCTACTTTGTGTATGTTTGGAAATTTCCATAATAAAATGGTTTATTTTATGAACATGAAAAAAAAAGCTACATGCTGTTGAATAAAAATAATTGCCTAGAAACATGAAACACTCTGCACTGAGATAAGGGCTTTGAAAGAATATACTCACAGGAACAGAGAACTGAGAAAATGAGTAGCAGGGAACTTGACCTAGGCTGCCTGGAAGAGCTGTTATTCCAGTGAAACAACAGAAGGTCTGAAGCATTCTGAGAAGTAGCATCTGCCTATGTCTAGGCCTTTATGTGGGAACTGCATGGATTATTCTAGAAGCAAGGGATGGCTGAAATATAACCAGTGGCTCCAGTTTAGTGAGGTGAGATATAGAGGTCAGATTGGGCCAGACCATGCAGAAGGGCTTTAGACAATACTAAGGATGTGATTTCTTGCTCTAAGAACAGTAAGAAGCCATTAAAATGTGGTGACATGTTCCTACTTATATTTGACAAAAATTATAAAGGCTCTCCTGAAAAGAACAAGTAAATGGAGGAGAGGACAAATGGACTTTCGAAGGCATGGTGAGAGGCTATTGTAATACTGTGGGTAAGGGATGGAGAGAGGTAGATGGCACTGGGTGGTGTTTAGAGGGCAATGGCCACGTGACTGAGAGATGAATTAGGTATGAGGGACTAGAGAGAGAGAGTTTCAAAGATGACTGGCCTTGTACTTTATGGTACAAAGAATAAAACCAAAAGACTTCATTTCATGAGAGTTTATAGTCAAGGGATGGTGAGATGATAAGCAATTTCTACCTAATATGTTGAATGTAAGGTAGAAGTAAGCCCAGAGCTCCAACAGGAATGCAGAAGATGTGAGTGAACTCATGCCAGCCCGGGAGTCAGAGAATACTCCCCAGAAAATGCATAATCCAACCAAATCTACAATATATGATTTAGAATTGGTAGGAAAAGGAGGGTGAAAATCGTGATTTAGTAAAGGCAACAGGGTAAACAAATTGGTAGCAGATGTAAAACAGCATGAAGAGCAGGGTGGGGACTGGAGTGAAGGATGTGAGGGGCTGGGGGCACAAGATTGAAGGAGACATTTGTTCCCAGGTATACGTCTATGATCCTGAGGGCGAGTACCCCTGTAAATTTTGCACCACAGATGCCTTTTTGGCATAACCTAAGCCCTGTCCTGATGACGTATCTACTTACTGGTGTGTAGGTGTTAGGCAGAGGCTAGGGGGAGATGTAGCCACCAGAGTCTTACTTGGTGTGCTGAGAAGTTCAGACTTCATTCAACAGCAGTAGAAAAATGTCAAAGCGCATCTTGCATGAGAGTGAAGGATGTATTTTATAATTGAATAAATTTTTCTGATGTAGAATGGAAAGAGAGAGAAAACTGAGAGGAAGAAGACAAGAGAGCTGTTAAGAAGCTATTGCCTCATATTTCCGGGGGTGGATGGCGATGGCTCAGTTAGGTTGATAGTATGACAGAGTAGAAGAGGGGTTTATATATTCAAGCTGTATGTAGGAAAATTTGGAAAAAGATGAGTCAAAGATAACTCATAGTTTTCTCAGTTGAGTAACTGAGTTGATGATGACACCATTTACTGAGATTTCCTAAATTCGTATGTATGAACACAGACACACATACAGACACACACAAATGCACATTCATATGCTCAGAAAGCCACTGTGCTATTTACTGCAGTCAGTCACATTTTCTATCTGTACTGTTTTGCCTTTGGAAAAAAACAGCAAAAAACAAAACCTCAATGCCTTGTCTAGTTTCTACACCACATCTTTGTTCCTGAAATGTTACAGCCGTGAATGTTTTTCAAGAACTGAGTTCAATTTAAAAAGTAGTAGATAATGGAGGGTAATGATTGACTACATAAAAGAATACATTTTCTTTTTTACATGAAGAATGATAAGCTCATGATTGTAAGCTCTATTTGATCAAGTAGTATATCCCTTTTATTTGTGATCTTTTCCCCAGTAGATGAAACAGGTCATGTTTGTATGGAATAAAAGAAGAGTATTTTAAGTTAGAAGGATCACGTAAGTTTTCCACAGTACAACTTGGCCCCAAATGCTATGATTTAACAATTATTTATTCTTGCTCATGTTCCTATGGGTCAGTAGGGTCAGCTGGTTGAGGCTCCATTAAGCAGGAGTTGACTCCAGGACATGGGCACCGTTCAGGTCATTACTGCATGCACATTTCTGGCCACTTTTGTGTTATATTTGATAATATCCCATTGGCTAAAGTAAGTTGAAAGGCCTAGGCCAAAGACACAGGGCAGAGGGAATCCTCTAGCTTTGGTGGAGTTACTACTAAGCTACATGGCAAAGGATGTGACTACATAGAGGAGTGAACATCTGAAGTCTGCAAATTAATCTACTACTCTACTCCCCAGAGATTTGGTCACAATTATTTACATCCCTCCTACATGACAAATATACTCCCCTACATCCTGCAATCTCCAAAGTCTTATCTAATTCTAGTATCGAGTTCAAAGGATTTCATTATCTGTATCTCATTATCTACAATCGGTCCAGATTTGGCTTCACTTAATCTAGAGTTGGTTTCTTTTTCACTTAAAATGATTAAGCCTTTTGTTTTGAGATAGTTTGACAAATTTCATTATTTATGTATTTACTTCCTTTTGAGGTTATGCTGGTTAATCTTACATGCCAGTTAGACGGAGCCATGGGGTACCCATGTCCACGTAGTCAAACATTATTTTGAGTGCTTCTTTGAGGTGTTTGTCACTCTTGGTAGAATGCCGTGGCGTCATAGTTCATGGTAACCTCAAACTCTTGGGCTCAAGTGATTCTCTTGCCTCAGATTCCTGAGTATCTCAGGCTGCTGGTGCTGGCCACAATGCCCGGCTATTTTTACAGATAGGGTCTCACTCTTGCTCAGGTTGATCTTGAACTCCTGAGCTCTAGCAGTCCACCTGCCTCAGCCTCCCAGAGTACTAGGATTACAGAAGTCAGCCACCACGCTCGGCAATCCTGCAAATCTTGTGATTTGTCAGTCTCCATAATCAGGTGAGCTGATTCCTTATAATAAATTCACACACACAAACACACATATGTACAGAGACATTCCTTGGGTTAAGGATGAGATGTTTCTGAGAACTTCCTTAGGTTGTATTTGTATGTAACCCAGATCTATAATGAACAGAATGTATACAGTAATAATAAAAACAACAATACTATAGTGGTTCACATGTGGTAATAATGCAGTATATTATTCTAATAATGATAACCATAATACCCCTGTAACGTAATAATTAAATTACTGAAACTATGGAACTCTTTCTTTTGATTCAAACAAACAGAACAAGAAAACAAACTCATACAAAAATTCAGATGGGAAATAGAAGTTTCAAAGAAGAATAGTAAAGGTTGATACTTATCTAATGTTGCATCAATGAATTGCTTACTGGAAGCGGCATTTTTGAGGCCAGAAGGTGGGCTAACATTAATCAGAAGGTGATGATGGAGATGGTGCTGGAAAGGAAGGAGTGAGTGCTGTGGAATTAGGATCTGATTCTGTTACTGAAGAAGGGGAACTTACCACTGAAGTTAGTTTCTTGAAGAAGGTATCTGGGGCCAGGTGGCTCATGCCTGTAATACAAGCACTCTGGGAGGCTGAGACAGGAGGATTACTGAGCTCAGGAGTCTGAGACCATCTTGACCAATAGCAAGATCTCGTCTCTCCTAAAAATAGAAAAATTGTCTGGGTGTTGTGAGGGACACCTGTAATCCCAGCTACTTGGGAGGCTGAGGCAGGAGGGTCACTTGAGCTCAGGAATTTGAGGTTGCTATGAGCTAGGTTGACACCACGGCACTCTAGCCTGGGCAACACAGTGAGACTCTGTCTCTCCCACCAGAAGAAAAATCTATCAATTTATACAATCCTAGCTTTTTCTTCTTTTGATCTTAAATGGCTTTTACCATGATGCTCTCACTAACTGCACAGTAAACCTCTGTAAACTGCTCAGTGTTCGGATCTTGCCCCTCAAGCTTAGCAAAGCTTGCTTCAGTGAGATGAAAGGCTGCAGCTAATTCTTCTGTTGTAAACGTTGTGGCTATTGTGATTCTTCACGATTTTGTGTTTCTCTCAGTTGTTTCTCTATCTATCCCTGAGACTTAGCTGCCTGTAAAGATGCAGCCCCAACTAACAGCATGCCATATGAGTTCATTTACATGTACAGAAGAAACTAGTTCTTCAATTATTAATTTAATTATTTAATATCAATTTCCTATGGGAAGCTGTGGGAACCTGTTTCTAAGCACAAAACACCTTAACTTGGGTTGCCTATAACCCAAGGACTGACACACGTATACTCTATAGTCGTGTACCCCACAACATTTCTGTCAATGGCAGAACAGCCTAAAGGATGGTAGTCCCACAGATTATACTAAAATTGCAAAATGCCCACTGCTTAGTGACATTGCTAAGGAACCCACAAAAGGGTTCTTTTTCTAGACTCAGTTGCTCATCTAACAGAAAGTCAATTACTGAGATCATGAGGATTGTCAACGAGGAAAGGAAATTTATTGAGGAGGATATCAACCAGGAGGTGGGAGGACTGCCTCAAATCCGCCTCCCCTACTGATGAAGTCAGGGGGTTTTCTAAAGGTGAAATGAATAATGTATGAAGCCAGTGAGCATGACTACATATTTGGTATGGAGTACAAGGCACGCAGGGCAGTGAGAGCAATAATACTGGTACATGTGTCGCATGATCAAAAGTGGTGGCTGAGCTCCTCCGAGGGCAGAGATTTTAGTAGTGTAGTATCGTCATTCTTTCAGTCTGGTGCACACGGGGGTGGGGAGTAGGTTGTTTAGCATTTCCTTGGCTTCCCTTCAACCTCAAGGCCTTTTATAAGGTGCCAACCTCGTTCATGGGGAGGATCCTGTATAAATTAATTACTTCCAAAAGACCACACCTTTAAATACTGTTGCATTGGGGATTTACTTTCAAGATAGTTTTGGAGGGGATACCATCACCCAAACCATAGCACATCTCTACATCTCTACTCATTTCCTCCGGTGATAATATCTTAAACACTGTCACAATCAGAATATTGATGTTAACACAATCCACTAGCTTTATTCATATTTTTCTTGTACTCTTTTATGTGTGTGTCTGCATGTTTTAATTCTATGCTATTTTATCATGTGTACAAGTTTGATTATCCATCATGATAGTCAAGATACAGAATAATTCAGTACCAGAAGGAATAAGGATGTATTTTTGAATGAATAAACAGTGCTTTGTACAAGGGGGTTTGTGACTTGTTACTTAAGTTATCCCCTTTCTTCTGCCTTTGGACTGTGGAGATTTATCACTGAGAATTTCCTTGCTTCTGGAACCAGGAGATGTGTACTGTGAGGGTCACAGCAATGCAATGTGCCAAGGGCCCATGAAATCACAAGGAGAAAGCATAGTGTCTACTGAGAGCAGCCATTCCAGTCCGTGATAAGTTTAAAACTTAACTTTGCATTAAAACACCATGGTTATATTATGAAATAGGATGTAGTATTTTTTACCCTAAAATAAGGAATTCAGAGACTTACCTGCTCATTGTGGTCATTGGGACCTTACACTGGCAGAAACTCCAAATTAAAGAATAATCTTTCCTGTCCTGAGAGATACTTTGGTAACAACTTTGAGAAACACTGCTATTTATCTTTTCATCGGCTATGTTTCATCTCCTTGCTCAGGAAATTCCTTAAGGCCAGGAACTCAGGAGTTCTCATTATGCCTGGCCGTAGCCAGCATAAAGCACGTCACAGGATAAATATTCAACGGAAAATGTTTGCTTGATTTGCTTTGTGCCTTTCTGATACTATTCTCTGTCTATGTCCCAGATTGAATCCGGGCTCTAGCCTTTATAGTTATGTGATCTTGAGCAAAATGCTGAGCTTCTCTGAGATCAGTTTTCTTATCTGTAAAATCTAGGATCTAATGTCCATTTTATGAGATTATTGCAACATTTAAAGAAAATATTTTCTGAACTACACAGTACAATTTGTAGATACTCAAGCAATGAAAGCTGTTACCATAGTGATAATGACGCTGGGACGCTGATACTGTTAGATTAATCTTAACAGTTGGAAGAAATCAAGACAGAGCTGTAAAAGAAAGGAACAAAATTGAATGTGGGAAGATGCTTTTTAAAATAATATTTTTTGTGCTTGACAACAAACATCACGCCATCTAATAAAAAGTGTCAGGCCATCCATCCTAAGTCCACTAAGAAGTCGCCTCTGTACAAACAAAATCATCAGTACCCTGTTCCCTAAATCGAAGTATTATATGGAAATCCCCATTCTTACTCATATTTTCTAAGTGAATTAGGAATCAGATATAATCAATGACGGTGGAGAAAACACTAGGAATAAATGGTATCTGGGGAAAGGGCTTTACACAGAGCTTTGAGAAATGAAAGCCTCTACTCTCTGAGAGTCGTTTTTCTCTGTCCATTTTGGAGATGTTAAGAAGATGCTCTTTTTAAGACATGTCATTATGGAAGAGGGACAATATAAAAAGATCTTTTCTCAGACCAGAGCATCAAAAGGAAATGTACCATCTTCTGTTCTCAGTTCAGTGAGGAGGTCTCGGTACCACACCCTAAAAAGTCTCTTTGTATCTGCTCAGCTGAGAACACCTCGTCCTCCACAACCTGTCAGTGAGTGCCACGCCCCTCGAGTGCCATCCTGTTTGATTGTCTTTACTCCCGAAATCTTCATTTCCATTCACCGTGGCTCCCACCTGTACATCCTTTGCCACATCGGTGCTAGCTGGACAATGACTTCAAACCTATCTTTAAGCTCCATGATTCTTAATAATTTAGGGCTCTGTTCCTGATAGCCATCATATGTGATCTCCTACCTGTCTTGGCAGGGCCTACACCTAGAAGCAACTGCCTCTTGAGAAGACACGCACAGCTCCCCTGGATGAGATAGCACAAAACTTGCCTAATGAAACCAATCCATGGCTCTTTTTGAATGCCAAACATGGCCTATGTGGGGGTTTGGGTGTCCATTAATAATACTTTCTCCATCTACCTTCTAAACCTGTCTAAACCTGTTTATGATATGGCTTAGGGGTGGGGAAACAACAGGCCTCCCAGTACTGAGCTGCCAAGTTATAGACGCATCTGCTCCTGGTCAGGCTGGGCAGACTTACAAAGGCCTCCGTGGCACCGTACCCATAAAGCTTGTTCTGAGGGGTACTGGAGCAGAAACCTATGGGATGATAAAGCCCCAAAAGAAAGGTAAGAGGAAAGGGCTGGTCTTTGTATTCCCAGGTTCTCCTCCAGGTTCCACAATCTAAGAAATGACCCTTTCCCCTGTGGGAGGCTGCAGGACAAAGCCATGGGTGTTAAGTTTTTAAAACTGCCTCCAATGGAAGGAAAACCTGAGGAGAGAAGGACACTTTTTTCCTTCTAGCAGCTTATGCCCAGGTTTCTCAGTATCAGCACTATTCACAACGTGGACCAGACGGTCCTTTGTGGTGGGGCTACCTTCTGCCTTGTGGGACACGGAGCAGTGTCCCCAGCCTCTACTCATTCTGCGTTCATGGGACATGCCCCCAAATGGTGACCACCAAAGCATCTCCAGACTCACCAAATGCTCCTTTGTGGGTCATAGTAAAGTCACCTGAGATGGAGAACTGACCTAGACTCCAGTTTCATTTGCTGTAAATTGGGTCATTCCTGATGCTTCTGTTGAGCACTTACTATGTGACAACCTGAGGGGGGAATAAACATGATCTAGTTCTGAGCTGAAATAACCTGTGTCCACTATCCTCACAGAAATTGGGTGCTACACGTGAATGTCTAATTGTTCTTCAGCAATGGCCTTGATTCAGGAAAACTCAGTTTGACCCCATGAACATAGATTTGTTGTTCCTTCCATGACAGAATGCCTCACTGGGACACAGATATTTCTCTACAGGGCCTTCCATTTCTGTTTTGAGAATGACTGCTGTATCCAGGCTTGCCGTTCTGAATGTCTGCCTGCAGCCCAGGAAATGTGTTTTCTCTCTGAGTAATGGGACTTTTCCACCCTGTGTCTCCATGGCATCTGGGGATCAAAGTCATTTATTTCACAACAAATATTAAGGCCCAAAACAGCTTCATCTTGACAGAGAGTAAAATATCAAGGGAAAATTCAGAGTTTAAACAAAAACAACTCACTAATGCTCTTACCCAACAGTTGTGAAATTTATACACCAAATACACTGAGCTATTCACTGATGTGATTGTTATACTTAGGATAGTCATCTTTTAAAAAGTAATATTCTATTTCCACTATCTAAATTTCATGGCCTAAATGTGGTGGCCTAAATGTAACGACTTCACAGGGAAACATTTTCTATGGAACCTTTTCCACAAAGATGTCAGATATCTGGGGCACAAATGATAGTAAAATTTGAGGCTGACTTAAAAAAATGATTTTAGCAGAATAGAAAGGAAAATAATGTCTCTTTATAATAGTAGCTCTCACATTTTCTAGGTCACAGGCCGTTTTCATGAAAGATGCCCTTTGAGCCTTCCTACTTTTCAATGAATAGAAATAGCAGCAGGAAAAATGGGAATATGGATCTTGTTTTTAATAGGATGTTGAATTAAGAAGGGAGAAGGATAAAAAACTAAGAAATTCAACAGGAGTCAGTATATCTGAGTGCTAGACCCATTTCTCAATTATTCTGTAAGATGAACTTTTATTTCATTTCCCTTTTATTCTATTAAGGTTTAAAGAATGAGATTCTCTCTCTGAGTTTCTTTACTGTAAAATGTAAGGTCTGGACAGTACAAACTCTAAGTTCTCTTAGATTTCTGAAATGCTGTGAGTCTAAAGAGTTAAATTTAAAAATTTATAGCAGCTCAATTCTCAACTGCAAAGATGTGGAAACAACCCAGTGTCCATGAACCTATGAATGGATTAATAAGTCAGCACATTGTATCCCATGATTGCACTAATGTACACAATTATGATTTAATAAAAGTTAAAAAAATAAACTGTGGTATATGTGTTTCATGGAATAATACTCAAACATAAAAAAGATGGAGACTTTGCATCTTTTGTATTTGCGCAGGTGAATTTGGAGAATATTCTCCTTAGCAAAATATTTCAAGAATGGAAAAGCAAACATCTCATGTACTAATACTAAGTTGAAAATAGTAGATTAACAATTACAGGCCCACATGAGAGAAAAGACAATTAAATTCAAGAAGGAGGAAAAGGGGAGGAGGTGAGGAGGTTTGGTCAATTCCCACCTGAAGGGTACAATGCCTGGGTGCATGGCACACTTCCTGGGTGAAGGACTTTACCACAACTTGAACTACACCCTACAAATGCAAATGATGCAACTTAATCGTATGTACCCCCATATTAATCCGAAAAATGTTATTACTCATGTTGCACAACATTACTCGCCCATCATCATTTATTAGTAGGCTACTCTGCACTATGCTCAATTCCAAACACTAAGGCTGCCACCAAAGAGAATTGCTAAATTAGGCAAGAAAGCAAGTATAGATACTTTCTTGTGACAAATATCAAAAGTTAAAAGACTACTTTGAAGAGCTTCATAATGGTATATGCATTAGTTTTAAAGAATCTCTTATGTAAAGGAAGTTTAAGAACTTATTTATAACCCTTAGGCATCTTGAAAACATGGAAGTAAGTTTCTTTCCCAGCCGTAATAACAGAGCCACTAGAATGAAGTAGAACAAACTCAAGTTAGGCAGAGAGATGGAACAGAGCATGCACAAGCCTGTACTGACCCAGGATTCCTCAGGGACAATTCCTCCCCATTGTCACCTGCCTCCTCCCAACACTTACTCCCTAAGTCTAGGGAATACTGACCAACATCCCACCAAACACACACACACAAGCACGCACACACATATACACACGTCCTTGCTCCCCAGAATGGCTAGCCCAATCCATGAAGGAACAGTAAAGAGAGAGCATCATTTTTCTGCATACAAAAGACCAGCCTTGACTGAATATAATAAGGTAAACATTGGAAATTTCAAACCCCAAGAGTCGTAATAGAGAAAGCATAATGTAATTAGTATAAAAACATAGTAAAATTCCTAGTCAACAATAGTGACCCTTTCTCAGAAGTCTTAGGGGATATTTTGGCTGATTGGACAATCCTGAAATCTAACGATAGCCCCGTTTTTGAGGTTTTGTTGAATTGTGAACCCCTGACTCTATCATTAATCCATGTGAGTTTCCCCTACAAGTGTAATCTATTAAAATTTCAGACAGATAGGAAGATGTAAACATTTTAAAAATTCTATTGGTAAATAAGGTAGATGATATTCAGACCATGTGAATTCCACCAAAGAGGAATTCCACATGTGGAGGAGGAGAAACAGACCAGTCTGGGAGTGAGGTGGGAACTGAGGGAGATCCGTGGGGCAGACGGCACACCCCAACATGTTCCCTGCCGCTCCCCCAGCCTGTGCCCATGTGACCCTACCACAGTTTCGGCATCTTTTAAAACCCCAACAGCCATGATCACCCAGTCATCCTGGGCACTAGAAACAAAACTCATTTCCCACATTTTGGGGTAGAATTTGTGAGATCAAAAGACAAGAAATCCTGGACAGCCAAATCCAAAGTATTTCTGAATGCTCACCAAATAGGAGGCTTAGTAAGTCTGGTAGAAAGATGACATAAATATCACAAATGAGGAAACTGAGTTTCAGAAGGCTGGTCCTTGACAAACACCAATATAATTGGTGATGTCATAAATAGCATATTTCAATGGAGTCATCATCCCATCCATCAATCAGAAACATGCAGTTGCATTTTAAAATATGCCTATAATTTCTTATTATTCAAGTTTACTGTTGGAACAGCACTGTGCATCCTATATATTTTGAGTAATTGAATATCTACTATATATTGTTAAATGATTCGCATGATCTGGGCTCTAAGGTCCTAGCATGACATCTCTCTTCTTTTTTTCCGTCACTGGCTATTCACAGCATCCAAAGACATGAAAGAGGCCCCAACTGTGACATGCTGGATCACTGCCAGGCCCTGGGCATCGAAGCTATGCTTGCTGCAATTCTCTCTGGCTAAGCTAGACACATACTAAAAGGGACACAAGGATCCCAGAGCAATTGCCTTGCAGGACACTTAGAGGCAACCGAACACAAGGTGGACAAGGGAAAGCTTTCAAGAACCTTGAAATTGAATTTGGAGTCACTAATACAGCTGGGAAATGAGAGCTCAGAATGTCTCCAGGTCACTTGCCACATAGAAGGGGCCTATTTCAAAGGAATTGCCCTGTCTGCCAAGATGAAAAGGCGACATGGGCACTGCGCAGAGGAAGAACAGCTGCCCCAGAGCACTTCTGAGGGAGAGGCTGCAAAGCACATCGTCAGTGGGGAAGGGAAGGAGGAGCACCAGGAATTCCTTCCATGTTTGGGCTAGACGAGCCCTCTCCTTTAATTCATAGGATAAAAAGGAGGCTGCCTCCACATGGCCATGTAGGTCCAAGAGGGCCATTTGCAAAAATGAAGAAAGAGAGAGCGTTTGCACTGACTGCAGCTGGGTCATAATGGCGGAAGGGACTGTTTTGCAGCACATGGTCCCCACAGTCAGGGTGTACCCCAGACACATGATGCACAGTAGTCACGTACCAGACATAGAGCAGATCCCAGGAGACACTGTCAATAGGCTAACATCTCCCTCGCTTCCAGTGGGAAATGTGGAGCTCTGCAAAGCAAAGATTGCTCCTATACATTCCTTCTAAGAACTTTTACAGTTTTAGGTTTCACATTATCTGTGATCCCTATGGGGTTTTGTATATGATACAAGGCATGGATCAAGGTTTGAATCATATGGATACCCAATTGGTTTAGTACCATTTGCTGAAAAGGCTGCCTTTACTCCGTGAAATTGTTTTTTCAACTTTGGAAAGGATTAATTAACCCATGTATGTGTGTGCCTGTTACTGGACTTTTTATTCTGTTCCATGTTTATTCTTCTGCTTTTACCAGTGTGTCTTGATACTGCACCTTTATAGGAAGTCTTAAAATCAGGTCATGTGATTCCTCCAACTTCATTCATTTTCTAAATTGTGTTGGCTGTTTCTGTTCCTTGACCTGGCTGTATATATTTTAGAATCAGCTTGACAATTTTCACTCACATGCAGAAAAACCTCGTGAATTTTTTTTTAGAATTTTATTGAACTCACACATCCATATCATTATAAATTTTAAAATAAATGCCTCACAAATTTATACTGATGTTTCTAGTTCAAATTTAGAACTACCCCAGGTTTTACTTAATGTCTTCTTTTTTATATCTGAATTTCTATCTTTTATATCATGTAGCCTGGTTCTCTGGTACACTAATGATGGTAAGAATTGGAACATTGCATAATTGCTCATTTACTTTATCCCATTTTACACATATAGTCTGTGAATAATAATTTTAATACTACCACCACCAATATAATTCCTGATAGTAATTAAAAATGTTTTTGCATATGCCTCTTTAATTTCCTCCCATTTTTATAGTTGTACTACATCTACATTTTTGAACATATAATCATTTTATAATAAAGGCTCTGTTTTAGATTTTTTTTCTAAAAGGCATACTTTAAATCCGTTTATTTAACTTACTTATACTCTGTCTTCTCCAAACATGGTTTTGATCTGCATTAAAAAGAAAAAAGAAATACAGTTCAGGAAAAAGGAGTAAGAAACTATACGCTGCCCATAATTTAAATATGTATTGTGATGCAGCACAAGATTTGCCTCTATGCATCCTAACAGCCAAATCGAAGATGAAATGTACCAGGTTACATACAATGATGCTTTTTAAGGAGCATTTTAATTTTTTTTCTTTTGCTTTTTCCTTAAAACTAAATGCAAAAATCATTTTTTCATGTTGCATCGATATGCGACAAAATTTGAGATGTTTTATAACATTCTCAACAAGGATCTCACAGGAATCGGAAGTGAAATTCATGTGGAAAAAAAGCTCAACCTAATATTAAAGTACAAATCAGTAAACTGAGAGATCATTTAGGGAAAGTTCTTGTCTTACACTCTGTTTTTAAATACCTTATCAAGTGCATAATACAGCTGTTTCTTTCTCTTTCTACATTATATCATATGGACACAATGTTTATTTTAATATGCACATATAAATACATTCATATATTACAAATATAATCTTAATACTTTTACATATATGTACTTTTTTTTACATTTCCAATTAGAAAGAACTTCCTTGCTGTAATCCTTGTCATTCAGAACTTTAGCTAACTCTTAAGGCCAAGAAAAGGCATTTGAAAATCATAATTCACCACAGCTGAGAAAGTGCCCAAGGCTCTTTGCCACTAAGCATATGTTATGTTCAATCCAACTCGGTGTCGCCTTCAGGGGCAAGGCAGAGGAAGAAGACATTATTTCCAGATATAATCATATGTTTGGGGGGAGTCAAAGAATGAACATGTGACTAGGGGGGGAAACAGCTAGAGAAGAGTGCTAGTGACTCTGAGAGAGCAGACAGGAGAAGAAAGATCGTGGTACCACTAACTGCTAACGGCAAAGCCCAGAAAGACCTAAAAGGGATGAATGTGTCTCAGAGAATTCTGAATTTGTTATGACGGGGATATCTTCATAGACATTAAGTAGTGGGATTATTGGGAAAGGCATTCTAAATAAGATACAGATAGGTCAAAGATTAAAGTTTTCCACAAAGAGTTAATATTTCATTTTAGAAAAATTCCGTTACCAAAATATTTTTCACATTAAGCCATGCTTCACGGTCTCACTTTAAGAGATAGTATTGCATTTTCTGGGAAGTGATGGCTTGCCCATTTTCAGGTACCTCAATTCTTATAATCATTTGAGAGCCAATGGGCTCACTCAGAAAAATCCTGGGCTTACACAGACAAGATGGTCCCATATTTTTTATGCTGATTTCCCGATTTATCTCTTGCTACTCTTTATTTTAGCTTAAGAGTGTGAGGGCGTCCTGGCCTCTTAATTCCTTGATGGCCATAATTTACCAGAAACACCCTTGACTGCGCAGAGAATTGAGTGGAAACTCTTAATACATCTTCAGTCCATCACTGAAGAAGATTGGTTTTATTTATGTCATTCTTAGAAATTTTTTCTGTGACTCAAATATGTTGTTTCCTTATCACAATGTAAGAACACACA
The DNA here is from genome assembly GCA_963574655.1 of Perodicticus potto. NCBI lineage: Eukaryota > Metazoa > Chordata > Mammalia > Primates > Lorisidae > Perodicticus > Perodicticus potto. The sequence continues at coordinate 31,490 of CAUYRH010080849.1, forward strand.
GGTTCATGTGAAAACAGCACACGTGCACTTACTGCAAACATCGTTTTTCTACCCCTAGCTGTATGAATAGGTTTAATATTAGTGTTGATCTCTTACACATTTTACTTATGACACCTAAGTAATAAATTATTTGCATTCATAAATTATTGAAATTTAATGTGATTAGTATTAAAAGGTCCACATTAGGAAAAAAATATCCTTACCAGCAGGAAATAAGGGCTTCACTTGAAAAATATGGAAATGGAAAATATAATTATTTTTTGAGACAGAATCTCACTATGTTGCCCTCAGTAGAGTGCCGCAACATCACAGCTGATGGCAACCTCAAACTCTTGGGCTTAAGTGATTCTCTTGCCTCAGCCTCCCGAGCAGCTGGGACTACAGGCGCCTGCCACAATGCCCAGCTATATTTTTGTTGTCACTGTTGTTTTTAGCAGGCCCAGGCCGGGTTCGACTCCACCAGCCCTGGTGTATGTGGCTGGTGCCATAACCAGTGAGCTATGGGCACCAAGCTGAAAATATAATTTCTTGGTACAGCACAATAGATAGTTTAACATGTTGAAAAGAACACAGGACATGGAGCCACAGAGGCACGGGTTCAACATTGAGGTTTGTACTTTACAAGCTCTATAATATTGAACAAGTCGCTGAATATCTTTGGGCATGATTTCCTCGTTTTTAAATAGAGACAATAATATTAATCACCTCGTGGAGTTATAGTCATGATCAAATGAAGTAATATGTGAGTACATTCTTGGTAAGCGCCACAGTATTCAGTAACTGTGAGCTGTTAATGTGTGTGGCTATTTATAAAAGTCTAGGTCTGCTTTGTTTGCCCAGAAATCCCCTTCATCCTGTTCTGGGGTGGGACCTGCCTTCATGCTGTCTTATCACCACAAACAGCTGGGATCAGTCATCAGCTGTTGTCAGTGCTCCCACCTGGGGAGAATGACTGGCTTGTGTCTGACCCCTAGAATCCCTCCTGGGAGGAGAAGCCAGGAAGACCATTGGAGAATGAGTGACGTTGGCCCCGTAGCCAGCTCATCACGTTCCCCATCCCAAACCATGCCAGCTTCCAACTATGAAGAATAACAGCAAGCCAACTAGTAATTTCATCTTCAGGGCAAGATGTTGGCTGCATTAAGATTGTGGCTATTATTTATATGGTTGAGACAAGAAATGGTCATACACACTAATGTATTTTCATCAGCTCTTGAAAGAGATCCCTCCATCCACACCCCTCCCCAGTTTACAACTGCTGGTTATGTACCAAACATGCTATTAAAGAATAAGTTTTTCTTTTTGCTGACAAACAAAATCAGATGCTAATCAATAGGAATTCAGTTGGCAGAGAAGTCATGCTCATCAGTGAAATTACGTCTGGATCTTGTTGGCTTGATGGAAGAAAGTCCTTCTGATGGTAAGCTAAAATGAAAAATAGATGCCCTCTATCACTTGTCATAAGAAAATATAAACAACCACAGCACTCATCAATCAAACAAACAAAAAACCCCTCAGTTATTGGGATGCTGTAAACCACTTTTATCACACTGTTGCCCCCAGTTGAATAGAACCAAATGAGATATAATTATTATAAAGTAGAACCTCCATAGTTGACCACCTCCCTACACTGACCACCTCCCTAAGTCAACCTAATTTTCATTAGATTGGACATGCACCATATGTACATATCAGTACGATAAGCCTAGTTCCTTACGTTGACCACCTCTGTATATTGACCAGTTTGTGACAGTCAACTTACGGAGGTTTACTGTATTTTTTTATTCAAAATTTAAATGTGCTTTCTACATGATTACTCAAAAACTCACATGGAGGTCCAACAGGCCCGTCTGGTTTTTCTGGGGCCACCTTAATAAGCCTGTGTCCCTCAAAAGTGATCCTTTCAGTTATATTCAATGAGGTTACTAAACTAACTCTGCGGATATTTTTTACCCTTTCAAGCAAACATGTAAAACATTATCATTTCCTACTAATAAGTCTCCCCAGCTGTTCTTGCTCAGGCTGGACCCCTTCATCCATCAGCTAAGCTATGGCTCTGGGTCAGGGCAGGCACTTTTGTTATTAACCAAGCTCTTAGTACATAAGAAAATTATACTTTTCTTCTCCTCTCCAGGAAATATTGGGAAGCCCAATAGAATGAGGGAAAAAAGAACTCTGAAAACATAAGCACAGTGAGTAACTCGAGATGGTCATTAACCAGAATATGTCAGAAATACTTCTGATCTCACTGACAAGTGTTTAGAATTGATCAAGCCTTTAAAACAGAGCACTGACTGGTATTTCTCTTCCTTCCCCCCCTCTCTCTTTTTCTTTCTTTCTTCTTTTAGCAAATACTCCCCTGTATAAGTATCTTCACAAACATTTTAAGAAATAGATAGGACTGCTTCAATGATATCTGAGTATTAAAAATAAAACTGGTGACTTTTTCAAGGCCGACCCACTGAGAGGTAATATATGAGATTCAAGCTCACGTTTCCTACCTTCTGTTGCAAGGATTTTCTTTTTCTTTTCCTTCCTTTTCTTTCCTCTCAATATTCCTAGCCTTTCAATTCCTATTTAATTTAGGTATTACATGTCTGGTGGTCAGTTCAAACCTTATGAATAGATTCACTAGGATCAGATATAAGTATGAAAATCCAAGCAAGCGAAAAAGAAGATTGTAAACAACTTAAAATTTCTGCGAGAACTGCTAAAAATATCAACAAGAATAAGCATTTTCTAGCTTAATCCTTCACATAAATAGATGCTACTGCTGACAGTGTTTCTTCCAGAGCTGGACTTCCCACTGTCAGCAAGAGGCGTGCTGAGATATTTACAGTGATCACGCTTTACATCACCCCATCCATATCCTCCCTGGCTTTCTCAGCATTCTTTGAGCAGGGTGGGATAAAAGGCTGGTTAACATGTAGCAATGACCTCACAAAAAGTCTCACACTGGGCCATGTCAATATGGCACATTCTCCCCAACTTGCAGTTCTTTGAATCCCTACCCTGACAACCGGGACAACCGGATGGGTTGGTCTGCATTTGCTTTCATCGTGTGGCTCCTAATCCTAAACCGACTAAATCGCTTTTCTTTTTATTTTTAACCTTTTGTCTTTTTAAAACTTCAGATTGATATATGGGTACAAATAATTAGGCTACATTGTTTGCTTTTGTTAGGTAAAGTCCAAGTTGTAGTTGAGCCTTTCACCCAGGAGGTGTGCCATATACTCCTACATTGTACCTGTCAGGTGAGAACTCCCCAGGAACTCTCCCTCCTCCCCTCCCCTCCCGCCTCCTTCCCCTCCTCTCCCGTTTAATTTTTTTTTTTTTTGAGACAGAGTCTCACTTTGTAGCCCTCAGTAGAGTGCCATGGTGTCATAACTCACAGCAACCTCAAACTCTTGGGCTCAAGCAATCCCCTCATCTCAGTCTCCTGAGTAGCTGGGATACAGGCACCCATCACAATGCCCAGCTATTTTCAGAGATGAGTTCTTACTCTGGCTCAGGTTGGTCTCAAACCTATGAGCTTAGGCAATCCAGCTGCCCCGTCCTCCCAGAGTGCTAGGATTACGGGCATCAGCCATTGCGCCCGGCCTCCCCACTTGAATTTAACTGTTTTTTTTTTTTTTTCTTGTGTGGGCAAATAAGTTGTTCACTAGTAGCTTCATATTGGTAGTGAGAACATTGGATACTTGCTTTTCCATTCTTCTGATAAGAGGAATGTCTCCAAATCCATCTAGGTAAATACCAAAATGTAAAATCTCAATCTTTCTGTATGGCAGAATAGCATTCCATGGGATACATAACCATAGTTTTATTTATCCATTTTTAAGCTGATGGGCTCTTTTCTTCTGGGCGAGGTTGTAGGACTCATATTGAAACTGAGAGTCCATGTGTCCCCATCTGTGAACATGCATGCTCACCTGGCATCGATCAGGCAGGACCCCCGCCTTCGCTCAGCCGATGCTTCAGTAAATTAGATTCTGATACTCCCAAAGTGAGCAGAGGGAGGATGAGAAGGGGCTGTCACTACCTCCTAGAAACTGAACTGCAGACACACAAAACACATTTCCTAAAATGGAGAAATACTGAAATGGAAAGGAAAGCAAGGGGGATGGTCATATGGGTAGAGATATGAGTTTAGCACAGCTAGGAAAGCAAAGCGAAGAGCGTCCTAGGATGAACACCTCCTCTTGGATCCTCTCCTTCCTCTGTTCTGAGCTTGTTTTTGTTCTGTTTGTCTGTAGAAATGCTCACCTCTTCAGTCGTGAAAAAGTCTTTCCCTAGCAACACTGTATTGAAATTCGTCTTCATCTTCTCCTTTAACCAGGAGCCAGAGGCTACCTCCTGATCAGACTGATGCTGAAACCAATTTTATCTTTTTGTTTTGTGTTGAATGCACCCTCCACTCACCAAATCTCAGTAGCTCTTTCTGGGCCTGGAAAGCCCTGGTTTATGTTTCCCTTGTAGCATTCATTTGCTTTGGACATGTTTTACAGGGAGTTACTTACATGTCTTTCTGCCCTCTTAGTTGATAAATGTCCATGAAACAGGGAAACGGGGACCAGGTCCTTTTAGAAAATTGCATCTATTATATTAGGACAGTGATGTGAATGTAATATATATCTGAAATATCTAACAGTGGTTCTTAGTGGGGCGATTTTGCCTTCTGACCTGGGACAAAGAGTTGAGCATGTGGCCATGTCTAGAAACATTTTTGTTGCCACAATGTGAGAAGTGTTACTAGGTAGAAGCTAAATGCTTTACCATGCGTAGGACACAGTCCCATGACAGAGAAGTATCCAGCTAAAATGTCAACAGTGCTTAGACTGAAAACCTTGTTAACAATGCAAACTACAATCCCCCAAATATACCTACATCTACCTCTCCAAATAGGCTGTTTTTCTTAGATAGACCTGACCAGTATGTCTGTCAAAAACAGTGCATTAATCTAAACAGTAATAACTGTTTACATTAGCATTAATATAAACATTTCCCTACCATTAGCCTCCTTTAATCTTTATTTATAACCATTAGTGAGGCTTATTGGGTTGATTTTATTATTCCCATTATACAGTTATGGAAATTGAGACTGAGAAAATTGAAGAGATCTGTGAAGGTTTAAGGTTTCATGCCCAGGAACATGGCAGCAGAACTTGAATTTGAGACTTCTGACGTTGTGGCCAAAATACAAAAAAAGTAAGCAAAGAAAGTATAAAAGTATAAAAATGACATGAAAGTATAAAAATTCAGGACATGTTGAGAGACAAACGGGTGTGAACTGCTGCTAAACCCCAGGGGCAATAAGGAGCATAATAAAGGTTTGAGGTCAGATGACCAGGGCCCTTGAATGCCTTTTTAGATAATTTGAATTTAAGAGATGTTCAGCTCTGGGGATAGAAAATTAAAGCTGTGTTGACAAAGATAGATCTGGCAGTGAATGGGCTACTTAAAGAAGGGAGAATCATTTAGGAGATGGCTGCAGTTCTTCAGATCCCACTTCTAACCCCTAGGGGAGGATGACAGGAAGAGGACACATCATCCCTTAGGGCAGCCCAAGTTGCCAGAAGCTTCCATAGTCTGCTCCAGATAATGCCAAAATCTTTGGGAGGGGAAACAACTACCCTACAGCAGTCTTTGTGCACATTTTGCATCTGTGTCACCACACACTGAGCTTAAGCCACAAATCTTCAAACTGTATTTCAGACCAAAACTCTTGCTTATCTAACCTACAAGCTATAGCTTAGACTGACATACACTTGATATGTGAATAAACAATTAACTAATTTCTAGACTTAAAAACAATACTGCAAAACTTTTTCCTACTAGAAATACTTGACCCTTCCTGGCCTGTATTAACAAAGTGAGCCATCGACATCTTTCGGAACGCAATGATTTAAAAAACACAGAGATATCATGTGTGTGATACAACTTTCAAGTGCAGGACACAATTATAAGAGGGACTTTTCCTAACAAATGTAATCCATGTAACCTGGTTCTAGGTACCCTCAATGAATGCTCAACAATTAAAAAAAAAAAAACAAAGAGATGAAAGATGTTGTTGGGTTTCTTCCCAAGAATCTGAGACTGATTTATGAGATGAAAAATACTCTAAGCAGCTAGAATTTCACGGGTGGGGGTATACGTATGTTCTTAAAAGAATAATATACAAGGACAGCCCAGAAGCCTCCATAACTTACACCTGGAGTGAGGTGTATTCTTTTGTGAATGTATTTCTTCATGACCTCCCACAGATGAAACAGAATCTAGCATCACCTGTGATCTATTTTTCATGTAACTAGTGGTGGCAGCTTGTTTTGCATTTTCTTTTACCTTCTTTTAAAACATCAGGCTAATCCATCACCAAGAGCTCACAGTTTTCATTGTATAGGCCTTTGAATTTCAGAATGCCTAATTTGTTTATTTAAATGAAAAAGAGTTTCCAAAAGAATGTGGAAAAGCTAAGAAGAGATTTAGCTTCTTATAGGCAGCCAAATATTAATTTTGCCTCTGGGATCACCATTTTGGGAGTATTCAAGAAACAAATATTTTGCAAAAGACTCATTATAGGGAGGCCGTATTTTGAGCTGGCTGGCCAAGAAGTTGCCCTCAGGCCTAAGCCACTCTGACCTTCCAACCTTTTGGCCATCTTCAGGGCACAGCGTATTTACTTATTTTATAAATATTTTTCCCCACTCGTCTTAAATATTGAGCAAGTATTTACCCCATGCATTGTTGTTCTGGTTTAGTGTTATCTAGGGTAGAATTATAAACAATCTTAAAGAAAAGAGATGATACTCAACAATGAAGTTGCCTCTTTCTGCTGAGTTACAGGAGATCTCAACACTATTATGTTTACCCTTCAATGTGAGCCCAGAGGGCACAAAATTTCCCTAAGCAAAACATGCCTTTTTGGACATGTCAGAAGAATACACAAAATTCTGGATAACAGAATTCCTTTATTCTAGAACAGTTTTCTTTTTATTTCAGCACAAAGCTTCAGAAAGTCTTCTATCACAGTATATTTGACATTGAAGATGATCAATTGAATTAGTCCAGATTAGGGACCTTTGAATTATTTGTTAAAAAAATTGAATGTATTGAGTTCCTACTATATGTTGTTTCCTAGGAAGGTTATAATTGATGAATGATATAAAATTGTACTGCCTTGAGGAAGTTAAGATCCATTTGGATGGTAATCTTAATTTAGCCAAAGAAACCCCAGAGATGAAGCAATAACTTCTGATCAAGGGAGAAGGATCATTTGTTATAAATTCTATGTGTGCTCTTAGAATTTATGAGAGGAAAAAGGTAAATGAAAGTTGGTGTGCCCAGAAAATACTTCCTTAAGGAGGTAGAACTTGAACTTAGGTAGCATTTAAGTGTATTAAGATGGAGGAGATAGAATTTCAAATCTAGAGATCAACATAAATACAAAGTTTGCATGGTGTTTGTTGGAAGTATGGGTAAGGGGAGTTTCTTATGAAAACTGGGCTTTGTGGGTAAGAGAATAGGAAAGAAGATTGGAGAGGTATAATGAGAGTAGATTGAAGAACTTTGAAAACAAAACTGATAGGGTCGAATATACGGACCTGCTCAGATAGAACCGTCCTGCCCAGGACAGAATGAACGTACCAATCCCCACTTCCGCCCCAAACTCTTACAATCCCATGCTGCCTTAATCTACGTGCTGACTTCTTTTTTGAACTCAGTTTGTTTGCACCTGAGTGAATAAAGACCACGTTTCCCACACAGAACCTGGGCTCCACTTCCTTTCATTCATGTCTTGGAATAACCTCTCATTTTTGGTCCTTAACCTCCCACTTTTGGTGCAAAGAACACAGGATGGGGAGAGGCTCCCTCACAGGGCTGAGACACACTCTGTTGAATCCACTCCCAGCTAAATGGACTCTTGTTCCTACGAGAAAGGAAACAGGGGACCCCTCTGACCTCCGTCCAAAATTCATCCGTTTAATAGTGAAGTGAGCATTCATCTATAACCCCTTTCTCAGCTTTTTTAACTCCACTCCTACTCTTGTCTCCCTCTCCCTCCATTTCTAGGCCTTTTAGGCATTTGTATATAACCCCTCTCTGAGCCTTTTTAACTTCTCTTCCCTTTCTCCCCTCTGGGCTGAAAAACTCCAGTACTCCGTGCCTGCTAAATCTGGTGCCAGTCATGGACTAACCCTGGACCTCTCATTAACAGAGGAATTTAGACTTGATACTACATGCAACAGAGTCATTGTAGATTCTTAGAAGGGAGATCCATTGAGAAAGCAGCACTAGAGTCCAAAAATGCCTATTCAAAGACTTGGTTACCAATGGAGGGGACGGACGGGTGGAGGAGTGGGCATCCCCGAAGGTGACTCCATCACTAAAGGTGGAACTGTTATAACTGTTTTGGAAAACTCAAAAGAAAGTCTCCCATAGGCTTAAGAAGGAGCACCTGTTGTTTTTACCAAGAGAGGAACAAAACAAAAACAAAACAAATGAAACAAATAAAATTTTAAATAAAACTAGCTATCATTTTTCTTAAAGCTGGTGGAAAACTGATGTTTCTGAGAATAAATTTTGTCAAATACAAAAAGTTATCAATTTGATGGAGTGCTTGATTTAGTCCATTTTTTATTCTATTATAGCAATGTCAGTGTATATATTTTTTGAGAAATAAAATCAATAGAGAGGGAAAACACAGAGCTCCTTCTTTGTTACTTTATGTTCTTATAACATAAGCTCCCGCTCTTCTATCTTGGTCTATGCTAATGTAGCCGCCTTCTGCCCAGATCGACCTCTGACATCCTTATTATTCCTGACCACTTATATGAAACCTTCCATGTAGTCTGCTGAGAATCAAAGAGATTTTCTCTTCCTTTTCAATTACCACTCTCAGCTCTCCACTTTCCTACCAAGAACCTTTCCCCTCTATACTCAGCCCCACTAGGACAATGTAGTTAACTAAAACATAAGTTAACACACAATCAGATTCTGGCTGTGCTTTATCTCAGGTCTTTTAACTCTAAACCAAAAAAGCCATTTATCTAAAGGAGTGAGAACAAAATGCTTGGAATTCATGTTACTGTGGTCTCTCATGCAGGGTAAAGCAGTGGGGGAAAACTTTGGAAATAAGTATAGCTTCACGCATATAACAGGCCATATTTATATGCTAATTGCTATTTTTAAATGTTAAGCCAAAATTGCTTTTCTATCACATTGTTCAAATAATCTAATGCAAGGCATTTATTTTATTCTATTTTATTTTTTTTTTTCAAATTAATATGAGAGTACAATTTTTAGATTGCATTGTTCTCACTTCCAGGGTAAGGTTCCATTTGAGGAAGAGCCCTTCACGCAGGGGGTGTGGTATACACCCTACAATATACACATTAGGCACGCAGGGGGCGTGGTATACACCCTACAATATACACGTTAGGCATGCAGGGGGTGTGGTACACACCCTACAATATACAGGTTAGGTGAGATCCCCCTTTAGGCCCTTCTTCCTTCTGCCATTCGTCCTCTCCCCACCCTTTCCTCCTCCTGCTTCCCTCTACCCCCGAACTAAACTATATTAGCGTTTTATTTTCTTTATGAGCCTGTAATTATTTATATATTGATTATTTATATTTTGATTTACATATATTAGTATGGAGAACATTGGATATTTATTTTTCCTTTCTTGTGATACTTTACTTAAGAAAAATGTATTTTGACTCCATCCAAGTAAATGTAAAAGATGTAAAGTCTCCACCTTTTTTAATGGCTGAATAATATTCCATGGTGCACATATACCAGTGTGTTGATCCATTCATGGATGGGTGGGCACTTAGAATGCTTCCACAACTCGGCAATTATGAATTAAGCTGCAATAAACATTCTAGTGCAGGCCTGGCACCTGTGGCTCAAGTAGCTGAGGTGCCAGCCACGTACACCTGAGCTGGCGGGTTCAAATCCAGCCCGGGCCCACCAAACGACAATGACGGCTGCAACCAAAAAATGGCCGGGCATTGTGGCGGGCTCCTGTAGTCCCAGCTACTTGGTAGGCGGAGGCAAGAGACTCGCTGGAGCCCAGGAGCTGGAGGTTGCTGTGAGCTGTGATGCCATGCACTCTATCCAGGGTGACAGCTTGAGGCTCTGTCTCAAAAAAAAACATTCTAGTGCAAATGTCTTTGTGGTAAAATGATTTTTGTTCTTGTGGGTGGATACCTAGTAATGAGAGGGCAGGGTCAAACAGAAAGTCTATTTTTAGATCATACAAAGCATTTTAAAGAAATACATTGACTGCGGTGAATTTTAATTTTTGTCTTTCAAATCAAATTAATGGCTTTCCTGAATAGCAGAAGAAGATGATCAGGAGTAAATAGTATTAAAATTAAGAACCTTGGGTTTGGTGCAGAGATTAACCCCAAGGTAACCTGGAATGCTTAAGAAAATGCTGAGTAGCATTGATAGTACTCTCACTAGAATTTCTTGCCTTAGCAACTCTCTCTTTTCTAATTTCATCAAAGAGAACACTGTCCTTCAATGTGTGGACGAAATCTAGCTTACAGACACTGTTTGCTTCTTCCCTGTGCAAACGTCATTATCCTTTTGCTCAAATAGACCTGATCTTCAATTGCTGAATGCCAAGGTGGCAGCCACAGCAGAAAAGTTCAGAATATGGTCTTTGGAGCCAGTTGAGATGAGCAGTGAGGTTTAAATTCTACCTCTGCCGTTTACCATGTTTGTGACCTTAACAAAATCACTTAATATTCTGAATCTTGATTTTACTATGAAGTTAGAATAATAATTACTAATTGGTTATTGTGAGAATTAAATAAGAATGTATTGAAATGGCTTAGCAAGCACATGATAAAATATTTAGTACCCAATAAATATTTAGCACTGAATAAAATATTATTATTTGCTATGACCTCTCTATGAGCCAGAGGGACATCTTCATAATAATAAAGTACAAATACTTTAAGTTTGTTCTGTATGAAGGAGAACTTGCAATATTTTTAAATAAAGCTCCTCATCTTGATTAGAAACATCACTGTCCTCCTAACAATTCAGGCTGGAAACTATTGAGCTTTTTAAAAATTTATTTTCTAATCCTTTAATTCCTCTCCTCCCAAAACCTGGTAAATCCTCCCTCACTACCAGTTTTTCCTTGAAAACAATGGTTTTCTAAGTTTTTGTGTCAAGAATATTGTGAAAGTATGAATTATTCTCCATAAAAATAAAACCATCCAAGCATACAAAATTTTATGGACCATTTTTAGGATAAATCTCCCATTATAAGCCTCTCTTTGATATCCAGGGAGGCAAGGCTGAGAATTGCAGCTCTAAAACATTTCTCCATATTAGATGATCATTTCTATTTGGCATCTGCTGTTGTTCTCATTCCTCCTGCTCAAGTCTACCTTGGACTCCATGATTGCAATATGCTCTCTCTCTCTTACCTAGATTGCACTGTGTTCTCAGATATTTTTCTCCTAGAGTAACATTTTCTTATTCAAATTCTTCAGAAAATGTTTGTGATTGGTAAGCAGTTGTCTTCAAATGTTACCTTGTATAGTTAGCTGGAGGAGATTCTGAGTGTAGACCAGAGATGGGTTTTCCTGAGACTTGAATACCGTTAAAAAATCCTGCTGACACCAGGAGGCCCAGACTACACTTTGAGAAACATTATTTCTAGAAGATTTCTTCAAGATAACTTTCTCACTCATAATTCTGTTCAATCAAGCCTCTAACAAACTGAGTATATTCAGAACCTTTTGTTTTTATTGGCCTTTCTGTTTAGGAAACTCTATTTTCACAACTTTGTTTAAAAAACTACTTATTCTTCATTGCCTAGTAGAACCACTAATTCTTCTATGGATTTTTCTTTCACCAACTCTCCTAATAAGAGTAGATTATATGGAGGCTGGTGAGCAGAGTCTTCCTGGGTGAGGGCTGAGACCTGCAGATGCCCTGACTCTAACAGAGCCTGTGAACAAGGCTTGCCATGCAGTGGACTGAGACTGGCAGGCAGAGGTGTGGTCCTTTGACTCCAACTGGTCTGGCAAGCAGAAGCTAGCTGGGTGTGTACTGAGACTGGTGGGCAGGGGTGTGGCCCCTGGCTCCAACTGGGCCTGTGAGCAGAGAAGTAGACAAATAGTGTGGACTGAGTCTGGTGGGTGGGAGTATGGATCCTTGGCTCCAATTGGGCTGTTGGAGACCCCTAAATTCCTCTCCATTGAGCAGGTTTTGCACTGCCTGAGATGGTTTAATTGGAACCCGGGTCTGAGGCTGTCCACTCAGGGACATTCTGAGGTTGACCTTTGAAGTTCTGTAGCAGAAAAGAACTGAAGGGTGGGGCTGGGAGTCACAGCTGTTTGTATCTCTTCACAGTCGAGATTTAAATCTAATACTGTGGTTTCTTAGGATAGGGTAGAGGTTGGCTGATATCAAAACAGAGCTAGCTTGCAGTATCTCACCAAGAAGGTCCTCAGAGTCTCCAGCTAAAACTCTGAAAGGTGCCTTTGTAGGAGATAAGCCACAATTACAAAACCTAGTGCTTTGGTAAGGGGCTATCTCTACTACTTGGGAACTCCAATTCACTCTCACCCTCTCAGTTCTAATAACCAAACAGTGGAAAATAAACATGGTGTGGACCCAACAGAAGAACTCTGGCAATAATAATAACTGGAGTAGACCACCACTATCCCCCCGCAAGAAATGACAAAGGAGATACAACTGAAGATGTGATGCGTAGACAAATGGCAGCAATCGAATTCAGAATATGGATTGTAAATAAGATAAATAGAATATAAGAAAAGATAGAAATTGAATTTCAAAGAGTAGTTCTAAATTTGTCTCAAGAAATTAATGAATTCAAAGCCTGAGTCACCAAAGTTATAGACATAATGAGAAAAGAGATAGCAGAGGAAAATGAAAAAGTTAGTTGAGGGGCTCCAAAATACAGTAGAATCCCTCAGTAATAGAGTTGACAAGGCAGAAGAAAGGATCTCTGAAACTGAAGACAAAGCTTTTGAATGTTCCCAAACACTCAAAGAGGTAGAAAAATGGAAAGCAAAAACTGATTATTCCCTGAGAGAGTTGTGGGATCATTCCAAAAGATCAAACATTCATCTTATAGGAATTCCTGAAGAAGAAGAGGATGATCCTAAAGGTACAGATGCTCTACTCCTAGAGACTTTGGAGGAGAATTTCCCAAACATTGCAAGAGACACAGAAATTCAGATAGCAGACAGTTTCAGAACCCCAGCAAGACTCAATCCAAATAAAGCATCTCCTAGACACATTGTGATTAACTTTGCCAAAGTTAAGACGAAGGAGAACATTCTGCAAGTAGCCAGGCATAAGAAAGGCATCACCTAAAAAGGGAGAAGTATCAGAATGACTGCAGATCTCTCAGCTGAAATGTTTCAAGCCAGAAGAAGATGGTCATCAACCTTCAATCTCCTAGAACAAAATAGGATCCTGTATCTAGAATCCTGTGTCCAGCTAAACTGAGTTTTCTTTGT